>JABJVR010000035.1:15641968-15667386 GCA_025773905.1 Chitala chitala
AAGCCTTTTGGTAAAAGGTGAAACATTTCTGCATAAACGAGAAAGAAGTCCAGTTGACATGACTAAACTTCCAGATACATTATTGCAATTGTTTTAAAATGTAAACTTAATGGCACTTGCCTACTAGATTCAATGATGACTGATGATTTCCACCATAAATTCTAAGGTGTTTCATTGTTCATCTTTTTTTTTAGTATGTGCTTTTTGTTTTTTTAAATGAAAGCACTAAATAATGGAAATGCATTTAAAATGTATTTGAATATAATTGAAAAGTACTGAAGAGCATAAATGATATAAGCAACATTAATGTAATATGAAAGTACTCGTGATGATAGAGTGGGCTTGGTGGTTTCATACCGACATTTATATTTAAAGGATATAGTAAATTTAGGGTTAGTGAAAATGTAATTTTTTAAACCATCCATTCTCATGTGCCCCTGGTAATCTATGCACAAATTCCATGGGTGACCCCGGTTAGGATCTACAGGAGTCTTATACAAGATGTAATACTAAGTCTAACTGATAGTTAGCTGAGAGGTCTGTAAGACCTGAATTAAATGGATGCAGGGAAAATTTAAGTGAAAGAGGACTGGAACAAATGAGAAATATGCTGCTGCTGAAGGCAGTTTGCCATGCCTGTCTTATTACCCATATTCAGATACTCGCCTGACACTTTCATGCAGGTCTGCTTGTTCAAGAAAAGGTTTACAAAGGTTCTGTCTGTTTTGCCATGTGTACTCCAGGTCAGCTGTGTTGAGTCAATCAGTGCTTCTGTTGTAAATTGTTCTGCATATTAGCGATGCATTTATGCATCCTGCAGCCACTTATCTTGGACAGTTTCACAGGTGACCTAGAACATATTGCAGGGAGCAGGCAGCACAAGGCAAGGCCCACCCTGTACATCACAGGGCACAGACATGCTTACACATACACAAACACAGTAAGTTATAGTGCCCAACTCACCTGACCTGCATGTCTGTGGGAGAAAACCTGAGCACTCAGAGGAAGGCCACACACAACCATGCAAACAACACACTTACACACATAGCTGAAAAGCCAGATTCATGTCTGGAGCCCTGGGAGTGTACAGTCTGCTGAGCCACTGTGCTGGACTGGGCATCATTGATGATTAACTGTGGAAGTAGTTTTGTATGTGCAGACATCACAATCTTTAGGCAGGAAGTGTTTATATTTCACTTTCCCCTGTCCCGCTTTTTAGCTTGAGATTACTAAAAGACTTTATACACCGAACCAATCTGTTTGTGTCTCTAGAGAGGTAACCTAGATGCTCTGTTACAAAATACAAAAGAATGTACAATTCAGAGCAAGGCTGTGGGTAATTTCCACAGGGATACTGCTCCTCTGAGTTGCTATGGCTTTTTGGTTTTCTGTTTTGGGTTCCCTCCACATCCAAGACCAGATTTGGGCTACCAGACTGCAGGGTTCATTCCTCTGAGACTGCAGACTGCATCTGAGTTATTTAATGCACACACTGGCAAAAGAATATCAAAATCCATGTGGCACAGGTGTTTTTAAACTGCATTTCAAGTGGTCTCTTTACTCATTTTCAGGTGACTTACCTGAGTGATGGGACTAGAGAAGATTGACAAGGCCAGCTTGTGATTTCAGTGTTCCAGAAAATACTTTTACAGTATAAAAGTAGGATTTACTATATATTTATTTACAGTAAATAAAAAAACATTGTGTATTTACTGGACATGGGTAGAGAGGGAAGGAAGACAGATTGGGTTAGTGATACATTTATTAGAGTTCTCTTTGGCTGAAGTAGGTTCCTGTTTTGGATGTGGTGCATATGTCTCTTCAATAAATAAACACTTAGTTTATTTACTCAGCTGACATGCCTTCATCACACTGCAATGTGTTTAACTAAAGACATTGGGCATACTGAACTTGTTTTATAATTATTTGTATTATATAAATTGACACAAAAATAAAGTTCACAAATGCTTTTGTTGTAGTGCTTTTGTAATGTCTCCAAATCTGCACAACTGTTATTCGATGGAAGCAATTCCAAGTTAAGATGATCCAAGATTTAGTGAAATGCAACCAGGTGCTTCCAGAGTTGTTGAATATTAATTAATCTTGAATAGCATGCGGATACATTATGATGATAAACACAGTTTAAAAAATTGTCATTTTTTTATAAGAAAAAATTGATTTTTAGCAGATGATGCTGTAGCAGTCTGTCCCCATCATTGCTCTCTCTGTCCACTAGATGTCCCTTTAGTTCTCTGCTCCATTTAACCGTGCACTTGTCTGTGCATTACTGTATCATTACTTCCACTTGTCGACTGACTGACTGACTGACTGACTACTTCCACTTGTTACTTTCTTATATAATTCTTATATAATTTCTTATAAGCTTGTCTCTTTGTCTCTTTAATGCTGGTTGTTGTAGTTCTATAGCTCTGTAACCCTGTGCCGATGTAATACTGTATCCTGGTGAATATTTCTGTTACTTCTGTACCCCGATCCCTGTGTCTAGTTGTCACATTCATCTGAATGAACTCCTTATGCACAGTAGACTTGCTCCCACCTCCATTCTTTGTTCTCCAGAATGCTATAGATGGTCATTACACAAAGGTTAGGCATTATGGTATTGGTGTGTGTTTTGATCATTTATTGGCAAAATTATCATGTAATGCAGCAGTATTTCTCTGGAATCTTCCCTTCAGTTCTGATCTTGATAATACTGTTAAACAGTTGAATGTGGTCCCTGAGCCTCCGAGGTAAGGGTTTTGGTTTCCACAGGGTGTGCCCAGTGTTTAGATGCCCTGCTCTTCAGGAAGAGTGGATGATGAGTCAAAGGAGGATTTGTGAAATTGTGTTCAATGTGCAGCTGTTCTCTCTTACTGCTGTTCTCTCTTACTGTTGGTCTTTCTTACTACTGTTCTTTGGTATTGGCACCTAGATTTGAATCGTCAACAGATTTGAATTGCTGAGAGTTCCTGGTTCACAGCCACATAGATTTTTGTACAGGAAAGACTAAGACAGCTAATTTTGTATTAAAATGTGTTTGTTTTTAATAAATGAAATGATTACATGGTTAGCACTGTCGCTGCGCACCTCCAGGCCTGGGGTTCAATTCCCGCCTTGGGTCTGTGTGCGTGGAGTCTGCATGCTCTCCCTGTGCTTGGTGGGTTTTCTCCGGGTGCTCCGGTTTCCTCCCACAGTCCAAAGACATGGGGTTAGGTTGATTGGTGTGTCCAAATTGCCCATAGTGTGTGCCCTGGGTGTCCCCTGCCCTGCGCCCTATGTGCTCTGGGATGGGCTCCAGGCTTCCTCGCGACCCTCACCAGGAATAAGCGGTTTAGATAATGGATGGATGGAAATGATTAGTTAGTGCATCATTTTTGAAAAGGTGTTAAATAGTCTATAAAAATGAATTTGAATGGTTTGTGGGTATATTACTTGTATCAACAGCATTGCTGGTGTATTAGGTACACTTCCCACTTTCACATGATCTGTACCTTCCAACATGTGTACATTACACGACTGTTGTTTGTGTTACAAATCAGGCTGACCAATGTTTCTACAATCAGTTATTGTTAAACCAAGAGTTGTATTGTTCAAAATTAGTGGCTTTACTGACTTAGAACATACAAGTACAGCTGGTTCTGCCTATGCCAGTTCTGGAGTTGTCACCTTGGGCTTTTAACATACAACTGTTTAACATGTTTATGAAGAATTGAGTAAAAAACTACCAGTATTTGATTTTCTTCTGGACAAAGCTTATGGGTTACAGGCATCAAGGAAGATGACATAAACTGGGCAGGGAAACAGAGAGGGCATAAGCAGGAAAATCATATCCTTTTTCAGCATCAGGGTATAGAATGGGAAGCAAGAAGCCCCAGCCATGGGACTACAACAACTGAAGGACACACACCGTGCCACTGTTGTTTCTGAAGAACAGGAAGCTGGTTCTAATGGGCACAGGAACATCAAAATAAGCATTTATGAGTGGGAAAAAAATCTCCCGGTGAGATGAACATAGGTGCTTTTTGCATTCTGCTGCAGAAAGACCAGAATTTGGTGCAAGAAACATGACACCACAGAACTGTTCTGATTATAATGAGCAGTACAGGCTGATGGTGATGTGATAGTGTGTGGAGATTTCTCCCCACATTCTTACACATGAGAGCAGCTCACAACCATTGAAGAGTACCTCAATAGTGTGATGTATCTGATCAGGCTCCTCCCTTCTTGGGTTGCAATTAGACAACAATCATGTGAATATTTCCAAAGGGATAACAAACCATGTCTCAAGGCATGCATTGTCAATGAATGGCTCCAGCTTTTAGGGCTCCTGATGCCTGCACAGTCCCTGGATGGGAAGAACTGTTCACCACAACACAGAAGCCCCCCAGGTTGGAGATTATTGTGGAACTTGTTCATTGTCACACTCTCCCACAACACATCAAGTATATTTTAGCAGTCAGATGCAGCTGAATTTAGGCTGTCCTGAAGGTCAAAGCAAGCAAAATGTGCTTCAAGATAAGTATATCTAATTAAAGGACAGATTACGCTATATAACAGCAACCTCCCATCTTGGCAACGCTCCTCCTCACACAGCCTTAAAAACTTATGATTTTTGTGGCTGGTTAAATTTTTCCCATAATTTAAAAATGATTACTCTGATGAAGTTTTTTTGTTTTTAACCAAACAATTACCCGTGACACATTTCAGTGAGGTTTCTGTTGTCATGGCTGTTATAACTGTCATGTAGTTAGTGCATAAACAGTAAAACACCACAGGAAACAACAACTTTATTTGTTACACTATCTGTTACAAATATCTTCATCTCTAAGGAGGATCATTCCAGTGGCATTTGAAAACAAAGCAAGAGAAATCAAACACTGTTTTCTCTATGATTAACATCCATCCATTTATCCATTCATCCTCCATCCAGCCATTTTTCATACCACGTTTCATACAGGGTTGCAGGGGAAGCCGCAGTCTATCCCAGGGAACTTAGGGCACAAGGTAATGGACACTCTGGATAGGGTGCCAACCCATTGCAACCTCATTAACATATGAAATAGAAATCTGAAAATTCATCATGTTGAGGGAGTTCTCAGCCATTTGGTACAAGCATTTTACATTGAAAACACTACATTTTAGGTGTTCAAACCAAGTATCAATTTTGGTTTTCTTTGCCTCGTGGAACTCAGAAATGTAGACGAATAATTGTTTAATGTTGTTTTCTGGATGTACCCCTTAAAGCAATAATTAAATGTGGATATCTGTAAATCTGGAAATGAATGAAATAGAATTAAATAAATGAATCTGGAAATAATTCAATTGTTGGTGGACATACATGAATAAATATTTGGCATAGATTAAAAAAATATTCTTTTATTTCTTTAATTTTTTACGCCAATGCTTCGTTTCTTTATTTCTACCAATATTAATGAAAATTACGTTGCGTCTTCTATGCAACTCATAATTCCTGATATTTGAAGAAAGTGTACTTGAAATGAAAACTATGTTTTACTGCCATCTAGTGGTCAGAATGGGAAACTTTAAAGTTAAAGTGATAATGCTGTACTGCTGTATACTCCCGGAGTATTCAAATATAGTCCTAGAGAGTGGCGGTGGGTGCAGGTTTTCCTCCCAACCAATTAATTTATTTTAATTTTACCATGTTATTTAGATATCTGTTACATCACTGCTTCTCATACTTCCTGATCATTTATCTGTTTGCCCTTTATTTATTGAGACGCAAATATGTATAGGATACAAGAGTAAAAAACAAAAAACTTTGAAGTGAGACTCTTGTGTTTAAACATATGTAACAAGAAATTTGAATCATATAGTGGCACTGTAACTGCAGAATTTGAACAGAAAATGTGTGGTGTCTAATTCAAATAAGTAATCATAAATTAATTAAAACGATCAGCACAAACATGTTCCAATGACAAAGAACGCTTAATCAGGAGCAGTGAGTTAAGTGATTATTAGCAAGAAATGGACAAAAAAATACACCATAACTGTTAAAAAATGTTAAGAAGCAACATTAGTAAGACTTTGTCATGCGTATTAAATTCTTATTAAAAATGAACGAAGGTTGTTAAGAATATCTGTTTTTACGCACAGTAATTATACAAAAATCAATAATTTTTAATTGAGATTATTGAGGTTTAGATGAAGGCTTAGTTAAAGGAAGAAATTGACTTAAACTAAAACGTGCCCCCCCCCCGGTGCCCCCCCGGAGCAGAGCAGAACACCCTGCTATACACTCATATACAGAACTTATGTCTCACATACATGTTTATACAAGTGCAACAAGCAGTGAAATGCTAACCTGATATACCGCTTCGACTGAGCACAAATAAAAATAAGAAAATTACTGAGTAAAATATACTTTTGCCATCTGGATTTTATTTATTTCATTTATGTAAGACATTTTTATTAACACCATGTTTTCTCATCCTTGTCCAGATCTGGTACCTGGTGGCTCCCAACACTTGCATGTGGCCCCCATAGATGTGTTTTGTCTGCTGACGTTTTGTGAATGACTCTAGTGCGTCTGAAGCTGGATACATTATTATCAACACGGGGCCCGATGAAGAGCAGACGATGAAAATAACCTTGGAAAATACGTGAGTCTTAAACATGTTTTTCATGGATTACAGTTTGAACTTGGTGTGTTAATGCAGGTGAAATGAGATTTGTTATGATGATCAAAAGGTGACCATACAGGAGAAACAAGTACGGCATACCTGTGAAGTCAGAACAGTTCTGCAATTTGTTATTAATATTATTATCAATTTGAATATTTAGTTGATTTTAAGGAACTACTTTTTTAAGAGCTCCATAGATGTTATAAGTAGCAATTTTCTGGAGTAGAAACGCTTTGATTATTAAAATTTTATTTCATCCGCAGAAATCTTTAATGTGGCGAAAACACATTAAGTCTTTCATAGTACATATAAAATGTTTTATGCACTTGCTGAGACTGGCACATTCTCCTGATGTGAATGTGGAAGTAGTATGTTAACTTTATGTCCTTAAATATGGTGAGGAATAGGGCTGGCTGTAAAGCACCAGCTGTGGAGCAGTAATAGCGCGGTACTCCAAGTGCCCCATGCTGAGACACACTGATCCTCTGCTAATTCTTGCCTGTGCTCTGCTGTTCATTACATCTGAGTGGGTTGACATGGTAACCTTTGTGTACCAATGGGAGATGTACTGTATAAAAGCAGTAAACACAGGGCTACGTGAGCTCCGTAAACCTGATTGGGTAAAGAAGGCAATGGGCTCTATATTATGTGCTGCAAATTGTAAAGTTTGAAAATGGAATAATGTGTGTTTTGGGCTAAACTGCCTCCAGAGGTTTAGAACATAAATAAAAGGTATTGATTGTTATTCTGTTAGATTCTGAGTGTTCTGAATACTTTGAATAGCCTGTCAGGAAAAGTGCAGAGTTTGTTTCACCTTTTATGTCTTGACACACGCCACTGATCTGACGTAAACAATGAAATCTCAGTAAGCATGTTGTATGAACATCAAACCAAACATCCCACAGCAGTTTACATAATCATTTAAAGCCATGTGTGTAACCTCAAGTCACATCTGCAATATAAAAAAACAAGCAAATTATTGAACTGTAAAAGAAGTAGGCCTGTGGCCAACAGACTGCTAGTACAATAGGGCCCTTTAGGGACAGTGCTATTGTTCCTTTGAGGAAATTTCCGTTGTGAAATAAACAGTTTTGATTTAGGATTACTGAATGTTATACAGGGTGCTTTATTGGCTTGGTTGGAGTGGGCCGGAGCTCACTGTTATGTAAGCACTGGGGACGTGTTTAGCGTACTGGCACCTTTCTTAAAGGATCTGCTGGCACCTGTGCTTTTGCACTTAAAACATTGCTTATTTGGTTCATTCAGCTGTGTTTACACGGTGATTTTTCTTCAGTCAGTCAGTCAGTTGCTTGGACTCCACGTTCTTGTCCAGATGAGGTTTGTGGTGGCAGCAGGCCGAGCTGGTCAAACCAGACCTACCTTTCTTACACAGTGGTCCTGGGGGATGCCGAGGTGTTCTGACGACAGTATGGAGATGTAAAATCTCCAGCACATCCTGAGCATACCCTGAGGCTTCTGTGAAGTGGGATGTGCCTGGAAAAGCCCTAGTAGCAACCTTCCAGGAACATCTTATTACACATCTGAACCACCTCAGCTGGCTCCTCTCAGTCCTATGAGCAGTGGCTGTACTCCAAAGCTGTCCTAGATACCTGAACTCTTCATCACAAGCAACCATGCAGACACACTTCATTACAGACGCTTGTATCTGCGATCTTGTTCTTTCAGTCATTACCAAAAGTTCATGACCATAGTTGAGAATGTGGACATATACCGACTGGAAAATTGAGTTGTTTTTACACTTAACTTTCTTTTCACCAAGATAGACCGATACAACATCCACAGAACTGCTGATGCAGCTCTGATCCATTTGTCAGTCTCACAGTTCCTCTCCCATCTCTGATGAACAGCACCTGAGATACTTGAACTCCTCCACTTAATTTCTCTCCAAAGTGTCAAAATGTGACTTGTAATGGCAGACTCTGGGGACAGTCCACCACAGCTGATGAAGCAGCCTTAACAAGTGTGAAAATAACTGTTCACTTAAATAAACTGACATTAGATGTTTGGCAGTCGTTGAAAGCAATGGCAACTAAGAGCCATTTCCTTGATGTGATGAATCCATGGACGTGCTAACAGACAGCAGCTAACATATAGCAGCTAACATACAGCAGCTACGGTTCAGACACCTAAGATAAACCCTTGTACGGTGTTCTGTGGGACCAGATTTAATGTTCCTTCAACATTTTTTTCAATGTTTTTTCGATGTGGCAATGACCCAAACACCATATGAGGGTTAAAAACATCATGTTTAATATTTGTTTATTTTACTTATAAGGGTTAAAATGTGAGTTATTAGGTTATCTAGCTGATTTGTCTAACCTAGGCCATTTAGCATTTTTTCTTGCATAGTCTAAAGCACAAATATAGGATGTTAGTGGCAAAGTATAATAGTTTTTAGTAGTTTTAAGTTAAGCACTATGTGTATTTGCAATATAAAAAGTATAAGTGGATCAAATGGGTTTATGCAGATGGGAGTAGGACAGAACTTCTAGGGTGCAGGCAGGAATGGGACAGATGTGGCCACTTTATTCAGGAGCACAATGGAAGCTTATAGAACAAGGTGGGAATGGAATTTTAAAATTGGTCTCACACAAACTGCACCCAATACACAGTTCTAATTTAATACCTCTTTGCTAGATGGGCTTTAAGTCTCATGTAATCAAGCTCTTGGGTCTAAAAACAGGTTTAGATATGTATACTCACAGGGTTTGTTCACCAAAACAGGGATAACCTTTTGGTTCATTGTCACAATGATTTCAGCTTTTCATTCCAGCTGACCTGTCAGTCAAGGCATTCAGCTGCGTCTGGCTGGAAGGGTTCCTTCCATTTCACAAAATGGGGGTGTAAACTGGGCCGTTCTCTCCAGGACCAAGCCAGTCTGAAGGCTCAATATTAACTGACTTGACCTATGCAAGTACAAGGTTTAAATCCAGCTAGTGAAATATTTAATTAACCAATCCAAGAGTAAGGACACAGATGTAATGAAAATCGGAGGACCTCTCACCCTTTTGGGAAGAGACAAGGGCATGGTCTCTATCAAATTTAGCTAAACCATAATGACCATGATTCTGGCCTGCCACTCAGCTCCTTTCAGTGTTAATGTTCACACCTAAATTTTTGACCAGTCCCATTACATGTGAAGATCTTAGAACAATACTGCTTATCATTGTTCATATTTTTACTGGGAAATATGAAGAAAGGAACATTATAGTACAAAAACACTATTTATAAAGCCAGGACCTCTCCAGTGTGTGCAAATTGTGAATAAGGGAATTAGTGAACACATGTTTGCTTGAACTTTGCAGCAGTCAGACCCAATAAAAGCATGGTATTTCCTGTCATTCCTGATATTGAATTCACGTTTGTCTGTGTGCATGAAATTTGACATTTCTTTTTGAACCGTGTCTGATTAATATCCTCGTTGCTTCTAATTAGTACAGCAGAGAGGATTTTCTGTTTGTGGGCAAAACCCTTCAATTCTTTGGATAAAAAAATTACAGAAAAGCTCATTGCTTTTTAAAGCAGGAGATTAAAGAAACAGGACTGTTTGAATTGCTAATTATAAATTTTATATAGTGCATGACTGTAGGTGTCCTGTAATGGGATGGTACCCTGACTGTGATATACCCTGTTTGTGGTATACCCTGTTTGTGGTATACCCTGCCAATGGTGTACCCTGTCTGTGGTATAACCTGTCTGTGGTATACCCTGCCTGTTATATACCTTGTCCATGGTATACCCTGTCTGTGGTATACCCTGCCTGTGGTATACCCTGTCTGTGGTATACCCTGCCTGTTATATACCTTGTCCATGGTATACCCTGTCTGTGGTATACCTTGCCTGTGGTATACCCTGCCTGTGGTATACTCTGCATCAGTGTTTATGTGATGAATCCCAGCACAATTAAAGTCTTGTCCCATTCTAACTTTTTCAGTTTCTTTGCTCAAGTTTCTTAATTTTATTTCCTGCTTTGCCTTTCCTTTATTTCCCTCTCTTGTCATTTCCCCAACACCCCAATCCATTGTTACCATGCCTACCAGCTGGGTCAAAGGTTAGCTGCCTGCTTTTGCATACTTAATGAAGCAGAGGGAGGATTCAAAAACCTTGTGCAATGAGCTGCTTTATTTAAAAGATTCTTTTTGATATGTGGTGATACATTTTTTTCCCAAACCTCCTCTACATGGGAGAATAAGCAAAGTGCAACATGAAGAAGCGGTATGTCACCTCCGGTGACTCGCTTGTCTACATGCTGGCCACAGTCACCGCATTACATTGTCTCTTAGCAGCTTTGTGCCTCAAACCAAAGTCAGAGAGGTACTACATGAAGCAAGGCTACATGTGCACTTAAGGGCATGAGATTATAATCTACATGAGCAACTGCTACCCGAGGGGTGTGAACCACACTCACACTTACAGAGTTCGATCACCAAAATTATGTTCCAGTGAACGAGACTCATAAATACTTGAGCACCTATATAGCTGAATTCTTTTTATGTCCATTTGAAGTAATTATAATGACTTTTAACCACTTCATATTAAGTGGAATCTCGGCACCTCCCACATAAAAGTCAGAAACGTTATGGCACTAGAAGGGCATCATAAAATGGCGTGGTGTGGTAGGGTTCATTTGGGAGCTTGGATAACGAGTTACAACACATGGATCAGGTGCCTGTAATTCGCCCACAGACAGGCCAGCCAACTTCAAGCGCTTTTGAATAATACATTTGAATAATGTGTAGATATGATATACATGATATGTATTGTGAACAAAAAGAAGCTGTTCAGTTACTTTAAGAATGTTAAAATATTAAATTAAATTTGAAAAACACTTGTCTACCCCTCTTTTGAAATGTTTGTAATTTTTGTCCACAGATTAGGGACACCATTGAAAGAAAATACTTGATAATTAATTGGTGGGGAGGGCTAGCATTAAGATATTGTTCACCAGGTCACTGATAAAACTTTATAGTGCATTTAATCTCTTATGGGTGACATGGTATACACTGAAGTGACACATGGCATACAGATGCCCAGTATCCAGGCTGTGATGGAAATGTCCAGGGTCAAAGTCACTCCTCCATAACTCCCCTTTCCGTCCTCACGCCACACGACTCTTTCCCGCTCGTGGAACCACTGTAAAGGAAAAAAAAAATCTAGACAAAGAAATTCTTGTCTCCATTTTTGACCCAATAAAATCCAGATGGCGAGAGATTTGTACAGGTGGGACTAGCGGTGTTCTGGGTCTCCAGTGGTCAGTGTTAATTCATAACAGGATTGACACCACTGCTTAGAAGAAAAGATGGCCACAACAAAAAAGGTGCTGTTTTTTGCACAAAAATATTAAAATCCCAAAATTCATAGTTTTTCTTTTAATAGCATTGTGTTCACAATATGTTTATTAAACGCTGTGGTGCTTAAAAAATTGAATATGTCACCTTTAAGATTCTCTCAGAGAATCTCTAATATCACAACCACCCTAATTCATGGGTGGTTGTGATATTTCAGAACCTGTCTTTTGTTCTCAGTCTCTGTTGTTATTTCTAACTTTTGAGCTAAAGCCTTTTTCAAAGCTGAAACACGTGATTTAAAAGCTCAGTAGGACATAGTGTTGCCTCCCTAATGAGCGTGTATGGGCCCCTTTTGGGACTTCTCTGGACAGTGGACTGAATGCCATTCACCAAGTGTATGAGCACTGGAGAAAGAGTGGAATGTGATTGGAACATTACCGTCACAACGTGTATGACATCACTTTTGTGAAGTGATGGTCTAAGGGCTGCCGCCCCACTGACTGGCAGCTGTAACTAACTGTTCATGTGTTCCTTCACATCCAGGAGAGAATGCTGATGACACAGGGGTATCGATGAGTACGTTACCCTGACATCTGTTAGGAAACCAGGATTAAAAAATCAGTTTTTTAAAAGAGCAAGAGAATTGTAATAGTTCTTATAGTTCTTAAAAAACGAGACATGCTACAATGGATTTACAAATTCATTTCAAATCTATGGTTTGTACTATATCCTTTCCTGATGTGACCACATAAATCTTAACTGTCACGGCTATATTGTATTTAATAATATTTTACACTTGAACACCATGGCATTGTTTTATAAGGGAAACCGTATTTCCTTTACCTGTAAATGAGGGCTAACAATTGTCCAGTGTTATGTGCGTGGTTTTTGCTGTGGTCTTCTATGAAGACCATATGTGTGTATTTGCAGAAGACAGAGAGGAACAGTGAATGTCCGGATGGGGGGGCTCTTGTTCCATTGACTTCCTTCTCATTACCTCACCGGCTAGGAACTTTTCAGTTGGGGTCTCACTCTAAAGAAAAAAAAACTCTTATTATTTCCCTCCACTTGTCTGCATGAGGCCCAGGGAGCCCCCCCTCACCCTCCAGCAGAGCAGTTTCCACCCCAGATTGCCTGACACCCTGCTTCCTGTCCAGGGGCTCTGAAAAGCACCCCTGTTCCTGCTTGCTCCAACAGCCGGTACCGTTTAGTGCTCCTGTGAGCACCAGGCTCTCGCTTGTCCGCCTGGGCTGTCTGTCTTTGTGTGCAAAGATCTGTGCGTGTCTGCCTTGCTGTAAGAGGGACCTTCCTATGTGTTTGCCAGACATGTGTTTTTACATATCTATTTTTACTTATTTGTTTTTTAAATGGGGCAATAAAAAGGAACATTAAAACAGGTTACATATGCCTGATGTGTAGGGTTTGTTATCACAGTTAATTTCCAGCCATTCCCTGTGAATGTTTGTCACGTGTGTTTTTGTGTGTGTGTGTGTGTGTGTGTGTGTGTGTGTGTGTGCGTGCGCATGTTTGCGTGAATGCGTGTGCATATTCATGAACACGCTAACAAAACAAACGGCCAAGTTATATCTTAAAAAAGAAAAGAAAAACTAAAAATGGAATGTAAAGTATTATAATATTTTTAGTTATACTTCTGGTGGGATTTGATTCATTAGAAAGTCTCTGCACAGACAAAACAGTTAATTGTGTTTTGGTGCAGAAGATCTCTTCTTGGTAGTGCTTCTGCAAGTGAATATTTGACTGAGGTTTATGGAGACCAGAGGGCAGAATGATCTGCTGCTCAGGCTACGTTCTCTGCTGTGTGTTAGAACTAGAGGAGTGGACCACCATAAGGTGAACATTTCATCATCATTAATGGTACTGCTCAAAGCATAATGCAAGCAGGACTACAAAGGCAAAACCATCACATTGTATCACAGGATTCAGCTGTATCTATACAAACACAAAATCAACAAGCGTGGTGCAGTTTTTTAGTATTCATTATTAAGTATGCAGTCCATAGAAAGCATAGAATGCAATGAAAAAGTACAATAATTTAAGTAGTATACATCAACATGAGTCCCGGTAAGTTTCTGAGCTGAAGTGGAGTGGAAAACGTGAGTTTAGATTCTTTAGCTGAGTGGGATATGCTTGCAGAACTGAGAGGTCAGGTCAGGGGCTGAAAGAGCTCAAAATCTCCTTCCTACTACTCCAAGGAGACCCTCTCCTCATCATCGCTCCAGAAGAAATCAGAGAGAAAGAGCAATATAGTGTCTTTGTCACAGGCATGCTGTCCAGCACTGCAAGAACAGAGGCCCTCAAATGAATCTGTCCCTTAACTAAATGAAATTAAAAGGGGGACAGACTGGCGAAGTGGGAGAATTTTTTTTTCCCAGAAGCTGTAATGCTTGTGACAATGTGTCTGGCATTGGGTTTAATAAAGTATATCCATGTCAGCTCAAGGGCTGTTCAGTACTCTCTGAGCGTCCTTTTATATGTACCGTATCTTTGTCTGTGCTGTGTTTTGTGCCACCATTTCAGTATAGCACATTGCATTTGTTTTTTTTATGTCCTGTGGTCATCATGCGCCCTGGTGAGCTAAGGGGAAGCTGGGTGTTTGTGTCAGTGAGTTGAGTGGCCAATACAGGCACTTACCCTAACGTCTGAAATTTCATCTTAGAGTCAAACATCCCAAAAAGCATGAGAAGCCTTGTGTGTGATTCCAGTTAGTTTCTTCAACACACAACAATAAGATGCTTTTGTATTGAACTATAGGAGCATGGAAACAAACGAAAAGACTGCAATATCAGTCTCCCTAGCAGGGAATAAGTGTGTTTTTTAGGATTTATGAACTGATTTATTAATTATAAGGAGGTTAGGGGGCTCATGAGGGATTAAGGATTTGTTGTGGTAGGGATTGTCATGTCAGTGGCACATGCCTGTTTCTTACAGACTGGCATCTATGTTGTAGTGTCCTTGTGAGGCTGGTTAAGCAATTTGGGGGATGCTTATATTTATCATCTTAGGATGGAAAAGTAGCGAATGATACCTGTTTCTTAGCCAGGAGTGGCCATAAGTGTTGTCCTTCAGGATAGCCAGTAATTAGTTGTGTCAGATGTGGATTTACAGTCACTTACACCTCTAACTTTCTTTCTCTAATTCTTGTACTACCTCTCTCTTCCCCTACCTCCTACCTGTAACTCCTCCTTCTCTAGTTCCTGTACTCCCTGCCTCTCTCCCCTGCTTACTACCTCTAACTCCTTCTTCTCTAGATCCTGTACTCCCTGCCTCTCTCCCCTACCTCCTACCTCAAAGTCCTCCTTCTCTAGTTCCTGTACTCCCTGCCTCTCTCCCCTGCTTACTACCTCTAACTCCTTCTTCTCTAGATCCTGTACTCCCTGCCTCTCTCCCCTGCTTACTACCTCTAACTCCTCCTTCTCTAGTTCCTGTACTCCCTGCCTCTCTCCCCTGCTTACTACCTCTAACTCCTCATTCTCTAGTTCCTGTACTCCCTGCCTCTCTCCCACTGCCTCCTACCTCTAACTCCTCATTCTCTAGTTCCTGTACTCCCTGCCTCTCTTCCACTGCCTCCTACCTCTAACTCCTCCTTGTCTAGCTCCTGTACTCCCTGCCTCTCTCCCACTGCCTCCTACCTCCAACTTCTCCTTCACTAGCTTCTTCTGTCATGCTTTCTTACTTTTAGAATCCCTCCCTGTCATGTGCTACATGCATATGATGATCCCATTGCTGTTTTTATGCACTTCTGTGTTATTGAGTCTCTGCTTCAAGTTTGTTCACTTTGATTGAACAAAAAAATGAAAATGTGAAATATTAAACAGCAGTTACAGTAACCAAGAAATAAGTGCAAACATAAGCATAGATATGTATACATGCATAGTTGGATGCACGAGTAGTAAACACCAGGAATTAACAAAACTGTTGAACACAAGGTTGTTGTGACTTCTATGTTATTAAAGTTCGAACATAAGACTGAACCACCAAAGTGCATTAGACTGTGGATTATGGCACAGCTGGGATCCACACCTTGTCAGTTGTTGGAAGCTGACAACATACTGTCTTCATTGTTGGAAGTTAACGACATACTGTCTTCATCGTTGGAAGCTGAAGACATGCTGTCTTCATTGTTGGAAGCTGAAGACATATGCCGTCTTCATTTTTGGAAGCTAAAGACATGCCGTCTTCATCATTTGAAGCTGAAGACATGCTGTCTTCATTGTTGGAAGCTGAAGACATGCCGTCTTCATTGTTGGAAGCTGAAGGCATGCCATCTTCATCGTTGGAAGCTGAAGACATGCCATCTTCATCGTTGGAAGCTAAAGACATGCCATCTTCATTGTTGGAAGCTGAAGACATGCTGTCTTCATTGTTGGAAGCTGAAGACATGCTGTCTTCATTGTTGGAAGCTGAAGACATGCCGTCTTCATTGTTGATAACATTGCCTCATATTGGGAAACTTTTAAATTTAAATTTAATTAAATGTAATACATTTTTATTTTAGGATTTTTATTTTAAAATCTACATATCAGATCTAGGCCAGAATCTCTCAGGGATGTTCTTCTATCTTTTTCTCCTTTATCCAGTTTTTTCACTAACTCCTGGATCCTTGGTTACATTTGTAAAGGAAAACTATGTAATTTTTGTTTTCATGCATAAGGTCAGTATAATTATATTAGTAGCATACAGTCATAATACAAATTGATATATATCATATATAGTATTTTTACATCCCTAGACATACTTGCTTAATTTTAATGTGTGTGTGTGTGTGTGTGTGTGTGTGTGTGTGTGTCTGTGCCTCTGAGATCATTGCACAAACGTCCTGGAGTTGGAGAAGAGCAACTGGACTCCAGAACCACCAATCATTGCTTGAAGGAGGAAAAAAATGTCCTGAATCTCTACAGGAAGTTCCAGTGCCAGCTGATGGTGTATAAATAGTGACTTCCTGGAAACTGTGGGTTGCTGGGTAGTGGGAATTGATGTGGTTTGAGTTGGTAGGGTTGTGACATAATTGCAAAAGGTAGTTGAATTACAGTGTACAGAGGACTTTGTTTTACTTGTGTCATTTGTAAATACTCCTCCTGTGTTTTTTTTTTTTTTTGTTGTTAATTCTAGTTTGGGTTTGGGGATAGGAAAGGGGCCTGTACACATATGCACTACACGTAATTTTAGCAATGTTTTTAGCATTGTTTGCTTCTCAACCAGAGAGTAGCTATGTTGTAGCTATTTGCCAACAATGTGTAAAGGCTGCTGCTAATAAACTGGACAGCAATGAAAGGAAAAGGGAGGACATGCAAACACACACATAAAAACAAAGTCCCATTCTCAAAGACTTTGTTAATCATTCAGAGATAAGGCTCATTCCGATGTAACCTATTGTAATATGAGTTTGCTCATAGCACTTTTGCCCAAGCTACTAACCATCCCTCCACAAACCACAAGTGATCAAAACAGAAGACCATGTAGCTCCATTTCTCTAAATTCATTTGACGTTTGCACTCTGGATCCCATGTTTCTGTCTTCAATGCCTGTTACAGTCAATGGTTATTTAAAGTCCAGCCCTATCCACAAAGCAAGCAGACAGAGGCTGTGCTGATTTACACTTGGTACAGTGAGCCTGTGCACAGCCATGCACAGCACAGCATGAGGACAAACAGACAGAGGCTGTGCTGATTTACACTTGGTACACTGAGCCTGTGCACAGCCATGCACAGCACAGCGCGAGGACAAGCAGACAGAGGCTATGCTGATTTACACTTGGTACAGTGAGCCTGTGCACAGCCATGCACAGCACAGAATGAGGACAAGCAGAGAGAGGCTGTGCTGATTTACACTTGGTACAGTGAGCCTGTGCACAGCATGAGGGACTGGTGAAACATCAGTACTGTCTGTAACTATTCTCAGGCTGTGGGGAAAGTGGAATTTAAGTACTCTTTTCCATTCATGGATGTGCATGTGTGTGTGTGTAAGAATATTTGTTTAGTTTTTTTGTGGAACCATGAGCTTTATGCATAAAAATAGAAATGATTAAAGCTAAATGATAGCTTATATTGAAGGAAAAATGACGCAGTATAAACGTTTAATACACTACAACGTCTGACAATTAATTTAAATTTTCATGTCTTTTAATCATGACATGTCATCTATTGTTGTATGTATTGAAAAGTAGTAATATAGATCTAATATGTGGCTTAGGAGCTCTATTGTACTGACAATCTATTTTTAGAGTGTGAATGCTAAAAAGAGATAAAAAGGGATTCAAGAAATGAAAAGGGATTATTTAAAAACTGTGGGTAAATAGCTGCTTAAAAAGTCTGTTTCAAATCCCCATTTTAAAAATCCTTTAAAGATATTTTTGATGTATGTACAATGATGGTGTTCTGTTCTGTTCCATCACTGAAATGTCACACAGTTTTTAGGCCACAGAAAGAAAACTTTCTTCATGCCTCTAATGACATATTCTCCCCATGTCATACACTTAACTTGACTAATCTGTTGCTTATTAGCTCTGTTGCTGATACCCTATGGGCACAGAGACTCTGCAGCTTAGAGTTTTATTATCTTGGGCATTAAGACAAGTGTGAAGGCGGTAGTGGGTCAAGGGACTTATTTTGAAAGGGACAATACAGGCTGTTAGATGTAGCCAGGCCTATTTGGATAGTTCTGATGTGATCCAAGGATGTGGCCCAAACACAAGACACAGTGAGAATAAAGGGTTGGTGAGGAACCTCGCTGACAAATTAAAGTGATCTCCAGTGACTTGGGTGGAGTCTCACTTTGATCTTCTGTGGCTCACAGGATTGGTACACTCCAGCGCCCCTCCATTGCACTGTAGAGGCGCAGATGGAGTACAAGGGCGGAGGGCTAATAGGAGGAGCTAGGTGGAAAAATAGGGATAGTTTTAATTTTGCCACAGTTTTGTCCCATTTCTCCTTCGACGGAGAAGTGTTGTGGGAAGCTGGCTTCAGTGTGACCTTAGTCTCTGGTTCAGTGGTCACTTGGTGGTTTGCTGTTAGTGAATGGGACTGCAGTGTGTCTGCCTCGGCTGGTTCACAAGCATACAGAGCTGTCTACCTGACTGCTGCAACATTGCCATGTTGCTATTGCAGTTATTACTGCTCAATGTAGATGTGTTACTAGCATATAAAAATGTGTCTTAAAATGATTTAGAACATTCAGTTTATGACTCTCGAAGGCAATCTTTACAGCTTTATACTCTTGGCATATTTTGAAGAATTAGGAAGTCAGATTTTACAGTTAAAATCCAGCATAGATTTCCACCAAGATAATCGCCATGAACCCATCAACCCCAACCAACCGTCTACCGATTCGATATAATGACATTTCACAGTCATGTTTCTCTCCTGTCCGGTAAGGTCAAAGGTCATTTTATAAGCGACTGGCTATAATCCACTGACCTCTCTCGTCACGGTTTTTTAAAAGCCTCTTAATATCTATTTTGTTCCTTGCTGCATTTCGCCCCTCTTATTACATACCCCTCCCACCACCTACCCAAGTGCTGGTAATTGTGCAAAATGGCAGCAAGCAACTGAGCAAGCATTTTTATGACCCTCTGACCCCTCCCCCTTCAGCCAGCCAGAGGAGAGTTCGTAAGTGTTATGCAAAGCGGCCCAATTTATCAGACGGGCAGCCTTGGCAGTGAGTGATGGACAGTAATTAAAACGAAGCTAATAACCCCTTCACACCTGACATTTCAACGGGACGCTCTGGTCACCATTATCTACATATAGATTAAAAGCTGTAATTGGGCCCGAGATACAGCTGGAAGAATGGAAAAGCAAAAGGAAGAAATAGCCAAACGGCCTTCCCACCATTAGGCACATCTTTTGAGTGACACTTTGATTTCTTCCCTCTCTAATGTGACAAAATGGAGTCGAACTAAAATGCTAAATGCAGGGGGTTATCTCTGCATGTTTATTAGCAGGGCAAACACTGGCAGCGAAAACAGTTTTGATTGTATAATAATGAGTCAGTGGACTTGACTTGGAGAAAGTAGAGCAAACCATTGGAAACAATAACGTGAGTTTTAAGAAATGTTTATGTAATGATCCAGGAATGTATTCTCTGAAATCTTCCACACTAAGATGAAATACACAAACAAATTCTGTGGTTGCTCCAATGCTGAAACTGTAGCCAACGGGCCCAAATATTTTCCTAGTGATCATAGGATATGATATTCAGCATTTAGAGCTGGTTTCCAGTGTTGAATGCTCTGTGTAGTTTTTTCATAACCACTCTTAAAGAAGAAGTCGAAAGAAAAGAATTTATATGATTTAAAAAGAAGCCTTAAGAAAAAAAAGAGTAATAGCTAATACCACATGTTCATATTTATAAATGTAAAAGTTTATTTTTTTGTCTTATGACACAAATTTGCTGCTATGGTGTTTGGTTAGGTCATCTTGTGAAGAGAAAAACAACCCTGTTTACTGGTTTAGGTAAAAGACACTTATGGTATGTAACACGCCCCTCCACATCCAGGAATTTGACATTCTTGCTTTCAGTTCGCAAATTTCCCATGAGAAATTAAATGGGTATTTAGAGCTTGCTGAAAGATCACTGAAGCTCACAGATGGGGAGTAAGCCAAAAAAATATTAAACATACTGAAATTAAAAATGTTAAAATATATATTAATGTTATCCAATATTTGTTAGTGTAAATGCATACTGTGTCTTTAATATTAAAAGCATCTTTGTATGAACAACCAGCCTCACTCATGTTATCTGTGTGACCATATAATCTTGTGTTTCTCACAGTAACTCTTAAACGTAAATTTTGCATTTTTAATAATGGATAGAAATCATAGTGCTCCAGTGCTTCTGAATGTGTTCCTATGAGGAAGAACACTGTGATGACTGACACAGTACATGGACCTGTGAGAAGGATTGCAGGCCTGGATGAGGGTCTTCAGGTAGAGAGGTGCTATAGAGCTGACCACCCTGTAGGCAAGTGTCACAGCTTTGAACCTGATGTGGGCAGCCACAGGGAGTCAGAGCACACACATGAACAGCTGTGTGACAAGTGTCCTCTTTGGTTGACCAAAAATGAAATGTGCTGCTGCATTTTGGATCATGTGAAAAGGATTGATTGCATCAGTAAATTAAACACAAAAGTTCACAAACTGGATTTAGTAAAATAATAAGAATCCTGCTTATGAACTTTTGTGTTTAATTTACTGGTTAGTTTTAGCCTGTAAGTGTAGAGCTGTAATTCATCTAAATGTTATTTCCCTCAAGTTGAAAGATGACATACATTATGTTTTATACTTGTGGCAAAAATACATTAGTTGTTACAAATAGCATGTTCTGAAATGTCAAGTATAATGTTTGTAGCAAAATTACACGAGGAAATATGAGCTATTTATTAAACATGCAGCAAAAGGTATGTTCTTGGAGCCCTGTTACATACAGTATGAGTGCACAGTTTTGCTTGTAAGAGAACTCATCAGAAATTTTAATGCACATATCTATCATGTGTGGCTTCAAGCCAGATGAGGAAATTGCCAAATGAGAAGAAATGTGGGGACATATCATGATGTTCCACCGATGGACAAGGGAGCATGTTGCCTTGGAAACTAGCATGGTCCCCCTCCCCCACTCTCCCTTACTCACCCACTCTATAAATAACAGGTGATGCTGTAAAAGCAAGAGGCTTTTTGTGTAAGGCAGTGGTCCTGCCATACATACTGGAACAGTGTCAATTAGCACTGAGGTGTCAATATCTATTGACCACTAGAGGGTGCTGCTTTTTAATTTCATTTATTTATTTTTTAGAACTCACCCAGAATGAATTTCTACTTTGGACATAACAGTCCACTATATTATGTAATGGCATTGCTCACAAAGTGTTGTCTGAGCGGGCATTTTCTGGGTTAAAGAGACTGGATCTGAATGATATGCAGTATGGGAAAATTTTGGAGGGAGGAGGGTCAGAGGAATAGCAGTCAGACAGGGTAGGTTTGAAGGTATATGCAATGAGGTGAATAAGAGGACTGGGTGAATGAGGGAGTATTTTGAGCAGTAGTTGCCATGGAGACTGGAGTTCAGTTGGCATGAGTGTGAATGTGGGTGCGTGTGTGTTTGCATGTGAGTGGGTAAGAAAGGATTATTTATTTCCAGGGATGAAATGATAAGAGGATGAAGTCAGCAGAGATGAACAAGGCAGAAAGAGGCATGCCTTTCTAATGAAGGGAGGGCAACAAAACTTAGTAGAACAGGAAAACTTAAACTTTTGTAAATTAATATAAAATATAATTTAACAAATTCTTAAGTACTAAAGTACGCTGAAAAATATTTGTCGATATGGATGCAGTAGTCAGATGGTGAAGTTCTACTTAGATTTCATTTTTCATCTAGTGTGTGACATTGTATTTTGTATTTTTGTGGCAATTCAAAAAGCTGGTTACCAATTCAGTCCTGCTGCCATGCTCAGTGTAGGATGTTTTTGAAAAACCTCCTTTTTCCTGTGATAAAAAAATCACTGTCTCCAACTGACCTTAGAATAAGCCAGGACATGCCATCCTACTATCTATCCCCGCCTATGAAATTACTATCAAAAAGGAGAAAAGAGGGACCATAAAAAATAATTGCTAAATGTCATGTCATTTAAAGTATACTAACAATTTTAAGGTTTTTAACAAGCATTTACATACCTCCTATACATGTGCACTGCTTACAATAATAGTTATGCTCTAAAATCAAACATTCTAATATATTTATTTACTTAGCAGACATTCCCCCCCAATGTAACTTACAAAATCGCACATACACGTTATAGAGCAGTACTGGTTCCTTGCATTTAACTCCCACCCCCTAGGGGGGCAGCAGTGAGCAGCCACATGCAGCATCCAGGAAGCTAGCACTTGAATGTCTTGCTCAAAGACACTTCTGACGACTGGGCTAGGAGGTGAACCATGTGACTTCCGCATCCCAGCCTGATGTTTTACACATTTAGCCACAAGGCCACATGTACTTAATCCACCAAGATTGTTTTTTACTTGAAGTATTTATTCTTTCATCTTGAATATTTAGACATTTTACATATTTTTATAGCAGATAAATATTTTAAAAAGTAGAAAAACATTTCAATTTTATTCTAGAAAGTCCACCAGCCTCTTGCACATTACAGACTAACCTTTTGGGGTCAGAAGGTTACATGTGCTCTGGTGACCAGTCAAAGTGTCCACACAGAAAGACAAAAAAAATCACAATGGCCATGGAATGTGGGTGCTCTGAGTAGACCCCGCCCTCCAAAGCATGAGGAGGTGTGCTGTATCTCAGGAAGAGAGCCCAGCTACAGCGAGGAGACCCCGAACCCATCCCAGTGTCTTGCTTCTGCCAAGAAAGCAAGCCGTTAAAGCAGTCAAGTGAAGCACTGCTGCCTGTTCTTAATTGTTAGTGTTAACACATTGCCTCATTTAGACAGGAGGGCGAGGACTCAGCCAGAGGAAGCATAAATACTGCGTGATTGCTCCATAACATCTCAGAGCACAATATTTATACTGATTAGGGCTGCATGCATAGTCCTCTATGCAATAAACCTTTAAGGAATGTTACAACTAATCCCGTGTTCTCGTTTTTCACTATGATTTTGCTCAGTGACAGTAAAGAAAAAAAAAGTCTTCACATTGGATTTATATAATGCACAGATAATGTTCTGTCTGGAAACAATAAATAAAATGTGTAAAATCTTGTATTACCATGGCACAATGAACAAAGGGTTAAAACAAGTGGGCTGGTGGGTTGGCAGGAGGAGACAAAGGTGCTTGTGTTTGTAGGGGACGCTGGCCTCCCTTCGCCTGACATGGCTGCTGTAAATGCCCTTGGCATGCTGTGATTGGTGATGTCATGGGTTGGCCTGTCACCTTGGCTGTGCGCTCCTTGTGTCCCCGGACTGAATCATCATGGCCACAAAGTTGTGAGGCGATTGCTGGTTTCAATTAGAGCACCTCAGTACATGGGTTTGAGTTTGGGAATGGTTCTTCTAGAAAGAAGCTACATTCAGAAATTAGGTTTGTATATGCTTGTCATCAAACAAAAAAGTCACATCTATAATAACCCAAAGTACTATATTATTTATTTTATATATGGGTACATAAAAAGTAAAAACCTGATAGTGAAAATAATACAATCTTATGCAAGTGCTGAAAAGTGTAAATGCTAACTGCTGTATAAATATTTGAAAGAAAACAGACAGCAAACAGCAAATGCTACAGGAAACTCAATTTAAGTAAATTAAGTAAACAGAGCTTCTACAAGCGTGTGTCAAGATCACGGCCTGGGGAAGCAAACTCACGCTGTTACCTGATGGCAGGTGGCGTGACGTCACTGTGGGGCTGGGTGTACCCTCCCCAGTGCTGGGTGTCATTTTCACTGCGCCATCTTTGCTTTCGAGTGAGACCACACGCCCACTTCTCACCCTGCCCTGACAGCCCCACTGCTGCTATGCACTTATCGCTCTTAAGGGTGGGGGGGGGGGTTACGGCACAGGGGTGGGATGTCACACATCAGCACCTACTCTTCCACATTTGGTGGAGGCATTTCACCAGGGACGCAGTCCTGCCCCCACAAAATGAACGTTGACAGGGCGTTCATGACCGCTTTTACGTGTGGCAGGGAGAAACGCGCTTGTCAAAGGCCGATGCCACAGGTGACGGGGAAGGGAAAATCATGCTGTAATGAGCCCTGAACAGACACAGCGGGGTTTTTCAGTAGACAGCACCTCTTTCCGCTGTCCTCGTGTCTACATGTTCACCCACCACACGTCAGAGGCGGTGTGCACTGCACTTCTGGGGAGAGGCCACTAGATGTCTCTCTTATCACAACATTGGGCTTCAGGCATGCCTTGTGCCATTCTGCCCAAGGCTTGTCGCTCCAGACCCAGGGCTCATCCATCATGTTCAGAGCAACTACTCCTGCTCGCACACGATGCGTAAACAAAAAAAAATAAATAAAAGAAAAAACACAACACGATGTCTTTCCCTTTCCCATTGCTTCCTGGAGGCACTAGCACTCCACTGTTTACACAAAGGAAGAGGGCTTTTAACATATGTTCAGCTATGGGATCTTTGGCTAGCGGCACTATCAGCACCCTACTTCACTAATGTCCCCCTTCCTTGCTTGATGGATTAAACCCCCCATTCATCTAAATTATGTCTCTGGCAATGAACAGCGTGCTTAATCAGACCATACTAAGTTCAGTGTTTGTTACTGTTGACATCCGCTTAGCACTAACCTTCATGGCGATTACTGTCAGGTGCGACCTGGTTTCCCTCCAATGGGGAAAGACCTCGGGGGATGAGGGGGGGGGGGGGGGTTTAGGGGGGTAAAGTGGGATTCAAAAAAGCGAATTAAGGTTGCCAGGTTGGAGCAGCATTTTCCCACATGGTTTTTGTTGGGGTGGGCCATTTTTAAGTGTACACCCCCCAGACCC
>JABJVR010000035.1:15667486-15677774 GCA_025773905.1 Chitala chitala
ATCTGGGCCCTAACCCCCTTTCCTCTTCACACTAACATGTGCCCCCCTCCTCTGACCCCTCCCACACTGAAGCAAGCTCACAGCCTCCTTGTAGTTATACTGAAGAATTGGGTGTAAGACAGCCATGGTGCTGGGGGGGCGTATGGGTAATTAGCAGGCATCATAAAAAAGCAGAGTGTCCCTGAACAAACAGCGGTGCTGCCAGCAGTTGAGGCCTCTGAGGGGAGACCCGGACATGACATCCTGCCAAGGAGAACAAAGAGAAGGGAGGAAGAGGAGGAGTGGAGACGGGTAGGTGAGCTGCTCAGCGCTGTAGCAATGACAGGGCCTCAAGAATTGGTTTGAGCTGTGGGCATGTCCTCCTGCAACACTCAGTGTGAGAATACATGTATGTCTGTGTGTGCTGCTGCTGCGTGTGACTGCCATTGCATGTCAGTTTGTCACACGTAGTTTTTTCTTCTCACTGCCATACCTGTGTTTCTGCTTGCCTGTCTGTCTGTCTGCCTGTCTGCCTGCTTGCCTGTCTGTCTGTCTGCCTGCTTGTCTGTCTGTCTGATTGTCTGCCTGCTTGTCTGTCTGTCTCTCTTTTTCTCTCTCTATCTCATGCTGTAGAAAGCTTGCTAGTCACTGCATTCGAAATCTTGTCTTGTAAGTGAAAAATACTTTATGAACCCACTGTGAAAACCCTCAACATGTATTTCAGCATTTCAGGAATTGGAATTTTAATGCAACATTTTTAGGATGAATAAACATTCTGCTTATTTGATTGTGTACATTTGTCATTGCCATGCAAATGTGATGCCAACACCATAGGTGTAACAGGTAATAGAAAAATCTTTGGTTTACACACAGAGACATTTGTACAGCTGAATGAACATTTGTAGGCTTGTAAGTGGACAGAAGGAACATCACAGGAAATGCTCATGGCAGACGAATTGAAATAGGAAAGGTGAACACATAGGAGTGGGCTCCATGTTCATTCTTCTCAATGCCTTTTAAATCGTGACTTAGATGGCTGCTACCTGTCTAGTCTGTTTCTCTTTGATAAGGTCTATTTTTGTTCGCTAAAGGCTCAGATCCTACATCTGTCATCTGTAACATACAAGTTCTGCTGTAGTTCTGCACTTGAATGCTCCTCTTAACTTTTAACAGTTTGTTGGTATACTGAGATAAGTAGTATTTAGGTGGTCCTGTTGTACACACATCAGCCTCTGATGGTGAATATGTTATGTTCACGCAACTTAAGTTGTGCACTTCTGTTTGAGTGCTTGTTAAATTAAATAAATAAACTGTGTAATAGCACCACCATTGCTAATTAATAATTGTGATGCTACTTTGTGTAGTCTGCTTTCCAACAGGCAAACAACACTTTTATAATGATAGGCCTCGCATGGCTGGCAGGAACTCCACTGACACACATGCCCCTCACCTTGGAGAGATTGCCTTCCAGACATGTAAAAAAAAGAACAACACAACCTGAAACCCCCCCAACATGCTACTCCAGACCTCCAATCATCAGTCATCCTGTGAACTGACAATGCTCCCCCACCCCAATGCTCCCTGCTCAGCCCCCCCCCACTCCAGCCAGCAGGCTTGGGATCAATATTGTTCTTTCACTTCTCACAGTCTGAGTGGAAAAGAGTCTCCATGGACACCAACTGGCTTGACACGCTCCACGTGGCACCACACAAACTGGGTCTTCTCTGCTTGCAAGTCCCTGGTGGGTGGAGGTGACAGGGGGCAATGGTGGCTTGGCCAGGGGCTCAGGTGGAGGGCTGCTGAGTCTAGTTACCTCCTGGACCCTCCTGGTGTCCAACACAGACAGCTGTGCGCCTGTTCTTCTGTTCCTCCTTCTGCCGAGGGGTTTGGGGGCAGGGATAGTGGTAGTGGTGTGTGTGTGTGTGTGTCTGTGTGTGTGTTTTTGGGGGCGGCAGGGCAAGTATCCAAAGCTTTGCACTTTACTACAGTATTAACCACAAGGACCAAAAAAGGTAAGGTAAGTTCTAAACAATGTTATGTTAATTTCCTTGCTTTTGTTGACTAAATGTTGTCATGTTTGTAAAATATGAATTGAGGAAACCTGAAGAAATGGATAACTAAATATAGAAATAGAAAAACTGTAATGGTAAATTAAATCCGAACAGTAGTTCCATATGTAGATGTTTTTGAGCCTCTGTAACATCGGTGGATCTGACTTGAGGGATGCTCATCACTCATTAGGACTGAAACAATTAGTCAACATTTTCAACAATGTCAATGCTAACAAATTGTCGGTAACAGCACTGTCTCAAGGTGCACTGCAGCCAAATAGCCTGACAGCCACAAAAAAATGATGCACCTTACAGGTGAAAGAAGCTGAGCGATATGCCAAAGCCCTAACGCTTTGGTAACCACTGTAAAGAGGAGTGGCATCACTGGTGTGCATATCAGGGTCTGAGATTTGAATGATTAATGAATGGGATTAATGAAGGATGAAGAGGTGAACCTGTTGCCAATCAGTTGGTGAGCGTGACTGACTCTATACATTACTTTATTTTCCATGTAATAAAAGTATTTGGACATGGTTTATTTTACTGGAAAATGCAGTGATTTAATTGTTAATGCATGATTGAGCAAATTTCACATACAGGTTCTATCAAATCTTTCATTTGAAATAACGTTACTAATTCTTAGCTATGCTTAGTGAGGTTAGACATCTGTTTTAAGACATTATGAAGGTAATATTGTTAACTTACCTTGATGTTCTGCCATTTATATTTAAATGGTTTTGTTGCTATGGTAATTAAATGTAACCAATCAGTGAATTATTTAACTGTTGAAGTACCGCTATTATGTGAGTGAGGAAACTTTCCTTAACTTCTGTTGCAGAGTACAGTAACTGTACACAACAAATTAAGAAAGAGCTTTGTTCCATAAGAGCACAACAAGCATTCTGGAAATTTCCCAGTGTGATAGGCACTGGCATTGGCCAAAGCTAAGTCTTACTCAGCTGGAGCTTGCAATCGTTATGCTAGATAGTTAGATAGTTATTAGTTAATTAGGTTAGCATTTAAAATGGCATATTGTTAGCAGCGTATATTGAATGTTTTTTTAATTACTTTATCTACTTCAGAATTACATCTAGTATAATGTTAATCTCTAGGTTATCATAATGCTAATGTGATTAGTTGAATTATCATACCATTATTCCATAGATTAGT
This sequence comes from Chitala chitala, assembly GCA_025773905.1. Classification (NCBI taxonomy): domain Eukaryota; kingdom Metazoa; phylum Chordata; class Actinopteri; order Osteoglossiformes; family Notopteridae; genus Chitala; species Chitala chitala. Next base: position 15,670,687 of record JABJVR010000035.1, read on the forward strand.
TGATTATCAAAATAATAATTTGTTGCAGTTGGTCAGGTGGCTATCTGGAGCCCGTCCCAGAGCGCCTACATGTCTTTGGATTGTGGGAGGAAACCAGACTGATTAGAGGAAAACCATGTATGCAGTGGGAGAACAAGCAAGGTCCACACACAGTGCTCAAGGCCAGATTTGAAGGAATGGTTGTGAAAGTACAGTGCTACATGTTACAACCAGGAATCGGTTGGCGTGTAAGGGCCAATCAGTGAAACATGGACAGAACAAACTAGAATGCTCCCACAGTGCTTCTGATGGTCAGCCTCATATACTCTTTGCACATTCTGATTGTGTTCACTAAATGCAACTGTTGACATTTCTGTTTGAGATACCTCAGAGCTATCACCAGATTGCAGCTATGTAAAGTCACATGAAGGGACTGCTAGAAAGAGGGACTCTAAATAGTCTCTCTAAAACATCCAACCATAGAAATCAGCTCTTCTGTGTTGCAAGACAGAGGTATGCCCAAATCAAAACAAGCATAAATTCATTAAACTACAGTTAAGCTCGTTTTTTAACTTTTTTCTTTTTTTACTTTTAACCAGTATATTCTGTATACTATGAGGTATCACCAGTATATACCGTATATTCTGGGGTATCACCTGCACATTTACATTTACATTTTATTCATTCAGCAGGTGCCTTGGTCCAAAGCGACTTACAATGAATAATGGTACACGTGCATGTCACAAACGAGGTCAGACAGTATCAGAGAATCTAACTAACAGTAAGTGCTGTCCTATCATCAAGGTGCACCTGATTAAGTCTGGCAATTTTCTCAAAGTCATTACTCAAAGTAAAGGGAAAGCATAAATATATAAAATGTAAGTGTTGTATAAACTAGAAAAACATGTACAAAAAAACAGCCTTAGAATAATGGAGTGAATGGAAGCATAGATAAAAAACATTAGAGGTTTTAAGTTCTAAGGAGCTCCCTGAAGAGATGTGTCTTCAGTTGCTTGCTGAATGTGGACAGGGACAATGAAGTCCTCAAAGCAAGTGGAAGTTTATTCCACCATATATACTGTATACTCAGAGGTATCACCAATACATACTGTATACTCAGAGGTATCACCAGTATATACCGTATACTCAGAGGTATCACCAGTATATACCATATACTCAGAGGTATCACCAGTACATTCTGTATACTCAGAGGTATCACCATTATATACCGTATACTCAGAGGTATCACCAGTACATTCTGTATACTCAGAGGTATCACCAGTATGTACTGTATAATTAGGTCCAAAAATTTTTTTTCTCCAGATCAATTTCTGCTGTCAGTTCTAAATCTCATTTATGTTTATTAAATTCACCACAAGACCTCAAAAATCCACAAACGAGCAATTTGATGGGTAAAAGGCAGACAAAAAGAGGTACAACAAATTATATTTTTGGGATTACAGTTTTCCAGGTTTATCTAAATGTAAGCATGGTGTCTTAAGCTACTGCTTGAACAGATGAATAGATTTATGTCTGTAATAAATTTATTTCCCTTTTTTAAATCATTACGACAACAGTCTCCTTATTTATGAACCAACAGAATCCATAATGGTAATGTGTATCCAGGCAATCGAATGCAACTAAGGAAAAAATTGCAGCAGATGGCATTAAATTGGAACCAAATGGAATGGATCCTGTTTAATACTATTTAATTCACTGTGTTAAAATCAATTTGCTTCTGGTTCCGTACCTTGCAAAATAAAATTCCACATTCCACCAGAATTTCTACATTTAATTAGGACAGGATGGGATAGGATAGCATAGGATAGGATAGGATAGGATAGTGTTTTTTTTGTCATTTCAGCTGTATACAGTTGGATAATACACAGTGAAACGAAAAAACGTTCTCCCAGGAGACAAGGTGCTACATAAAACAACACAAACGACAACTGAAAACTACTAATAGAATATACAGGGTGCAAAGACAACAAGTAGTACTATACAGAGTGCACACAACAACAGAGATAGCAGCACCAACAGCCCTGTGTAAAGTATACATTTATATTTTACAGTTTATTCATTTAGCAGATGCCTTTGTCCAAAGCGACTTACAATGAATAATGGTACACGTGCATGTCACAAACGAGGTCAGACAGTATCAGAGAATCTAACTAACAGTAAGTGCTGTCCTGTCATCAAGGTGCACCCGATTAAGTCTGGCAATTGTCACAATGTCACACATGTCACATCATCATAAACTACAGTTTTACACTACAGTTTGATGAGCTGTGTACGAGATCATAAAGTGCAGCAGTGTAGTGTTGGTGTGTGTGAGAGAGAGGTTTGTCTATCAGTCCAGTCCCTGAGAGTTTAAGGTTAGAAGGAAAGAAGCTGTTACACAGTGTGGGCGTGTGGGCCGGATGCTCCGGTACCTTTTCACAGATGGCAGTAGACTGAACAGTTTGTGTGACGGGTGTGTGAGGTCAGACCACGGTGTTCGTGGCCTTGCAGATGCAGCAGGTGGTTTTATTGAATCACACATTTACCACAATCCTGTAAACAAATAATATATTTCCTTTCCTCTGATATCTATATATATAATGCATTTTTGCCATACTTATTGCTCATTTCCTTGTTTGTGATGTGTAAGCCCTGTTCTCCTCTCCTCTGAGCACAAACACTTCACACCAGTCCAGTTTATATTCCTGCGTTGTCCCTGCTAAACCCCAGCAGGCTCACTTTGTTGAAGCCATCCTCATATAGGAGCAAAGGTCAAGGGTGGGGGTATATTTAACAGGAGCACAAAGGAGGACAGTGAAAAGGTGTTGATATTTTACAACCTTATGGGCTAGCGTAGATGTGAAGTGAGGCCCCTGTGTGAACATTTCTGCCATTTCAGAAACACCTCTCACATCTAATATTAAAAACTCTTTTATTTCAGCTGCGTTACCCACACTGACACATAAATTCTGTGCACAGGTGCAGCAGCTTACAGTTGTACACCTTTTATGAGCTGTGTAACTAATGTGGGAATTTGGTGTAAGGTCTCTACTCACATCATTAGGAGGAGCTGGTTTAAAGGAAAGAGGCTTTCACACAGTTGTCTGTGTGAAGGAGCTGACGGTTAGGAGAGATCTGAGGAGCCAGAACCAGCCTGGAGAGTCAATATGCTCCTGCCTTCTCAAGCAAAGAAATGGAGGGGTGAAAAGGATCAAATCCATGGAGTTATTTACATGGGCAAACATGTATGAGTGTGCAGGCATGCCTGCACAATCACACACACACACACACACACACACACACACACACACACACGTACACACACGTACACATGCACACGTACAATCTCTCTCACACACGCGCGCGTACACACGTACACACACACACACACACACACACACACACACGTACACATGCACACGCATGCACGCACACACACACACACACACACACACACGCACAAATGAAGAGCCATTAATGAAATAGTAAACTAGAAGCTGAGAAGGGTTGCAACTGAGCATGGAGGAGTATATCCACAACCTGGGCTCAGGGTCACTAAGTGGCCCAATTAAACTCTAATTGCACCGTAAACTGAATCTCCCCCACATGCACAACCCTTGGCATAGCTGTCCTCAGGCATCATGGCTGCTTCTTCTCCAAGCCACAAGGGGGTGCTTGCCTTTGAGTTATTATATATATATATATATAATAACATATACATTGTTTTTCTTTTTTTGACAAATTAATACAGCAAGTAAACTGCAAAATAAATAGAACTGATCAAAAGTTAAAACCATATATTAGTGTAATTAGCATAATGTGCAGATAGTAAGTCACAAAGTTTAAAAATGAGTTGAAGAACATCACAGGCCTACTGACTGTTCTGTTTTATTATTAGTGCAGTTATTGTAGCAGACCCCATCTTATCAAAAGACATACACGACTTTAAAAAGAACATTTCTAGCAAGACTATAGTAATTTCCAAGTCATAACAGTCAGCCAGCCATCTTCTATACCACTTATTCCTGGTGAGGGTTGCAGGGAAGCCTGGAGCCCATCCTAGAACACAGGGCAGGGCACCAACCCACCACAGGCAATTCAGAGACACCAATTAACCTAATCTGCATGTCTTTGGACTGTGGGAGGAAACCGGAGCACCCGGAGAAAACCCACCAAGCACAGGGAGAACATGCAAACTCCACACCCACTGACCCAACATTGGAATCACACCCCAGGCCTGGAGGTGCACGGCAACAGTGCTAACCACCATGCCACCCCAAGTCATAACAATGACTTAAAAATATTTTGTAATACAGTATTGATTCTTGCTTTCTTCTCCTGAATAATGCAGTTACAGAAGAAATTGTGAATAAATATAACCATTGTATCTTGTTCTTTTTATTTAAGTGTATAATTTAGATGTTAGAGAGTGACTTTTCTAGAAATACCTTTCAATATCACTCAGCCCTGTGGATTTAGTCAAATTGGCCACAAGTCAGGCTGCAACTCTAGCAGAATGAGGAAGTATTATATTACAGAAAGTATAATAGAGCCAGTGAAGTGTGTGGAGATTCAGTTAAACCAGCAAAGCCTCTTAGACCTATTAGGGCAGGGGTTGTGGAGAATCCAATTGCAATTGCAAAGCATATTATTTTTAAAAGGAGCCTCCACAGACCACAGTGCATTGAGGCTCTAGTCTGGCTTACTGAGGTACATAGACTGGAGAGCTTGATGTGAGAGCCATGTCAGGGGGCTGACTGAGTGGGGCCTGCTGTTGTACTGAACCGTGTATGCTAAACAGAGGTATGTTGTAAGGACAAATGCTGTGGTGATCTGCTGTCCTCATAAACACAGGGCCTTTCACTGATTTCTCTCTCTCTCACACACACACACACACACACACACACACACACGTGCTGACACAGTCACTAGTGGACATCATCTTTTACCTTTCCCTGGAAAGCAGGCTTCTCCTTCTGGCTCTGAAGCTTGCCTAATCGCTCCAAAGCCCCCTATGAGAAAATGAAATTAGGTATTGGATGCACTGGAGTGGAACATTTTGATCCTGTATCCCAGGGAGCTTACACATGTCCTTAAGTAAAGAGAGCTGAAGAGGAGATGGAGCAAGGGAGGAAAGGAGGAGGGAGGGAAAGAAGGAGACAGAAAGGAAGAGATAAACACTAGGACAAGAGCTTTTCCTTGCCTTAAAAAGTAGTACATAAACTCTTTTCCCATGAGGCCATCTTCCTCTCACTGCTCCAGTCAGGTTTAAGATGTGAACGTAAATGTTGGCCTTTGATCAGACCGCTGTAGCAGGATGCCTAGTGGCAGTTTAATGTTTGCTCCTGTTTCTGAGATAACCCTGGGCTTTGGTTGCTCTGGGGGACTTAGTTTAAGCATAGCTCAAGTGGACATGCTGCTCTTTAGAAAAGCTCAGAGGCCAAATTTGCTTGTGAGTGAGTCTTCACCTAAGATCCACTGAGGCCCTGTCTTGTGTACACATTTGACCAACTGCTAATAGCATGGCTGCTCTCCTTCTGCACCTGTGAGATAGCAAATGGCAGTTGGGACTGAGATATTTTTAATGCAGATGTTCCTAGGGACTTCTGTTTTTGAGCCTTCAGGGTTCAGGTTTTTGGTAGCACTAATGAACATGAGTTTACATATTTTAACATAAAGCATTTATCCAGACAAATCAGTGTAGCATACAGCTCTATGTTGCAGAGGTATTCTCTGAAACCACGTATTGAGCCCTTTGCTACAGGGTGGGCCAGGTGAGATGGTAGCATTTTTAGTCAAGGGTCTACGCCCCTGAAACAGGTGATACTGCTGACTCATGCTAAATGAATTGTATTTTTATTGTATTGCATTTCAGTTCAAAATATAACCGAAATTTAATTGAATGTAGAAACTGTTCTGAGTAAAACAAGAAATTAAAATGGAAAAAATGGTATCTTTTCTTCCAGGTTATCAATAATAATGCAATATATTACCACCTACATGTTTTAAAATGAAGTGTATTTACAATAGAAAAGAGTTAATTTGTATGATTTCAACAGATTAGGCTGAATGAGACTCTTTTCATTGAGGGTTCTGTCAAAGCACCAATGCATTCTTTCACAAGCTCATTGTTTTGGTCTTTAATTAAATTTTAAACTCTGTCTTATTAAAATAAGCAAAGCCAAGTAGGACTTCGGGTTAAAAGCGTTAATTAGCATATGTACACAGTTACAAGTTGCCATCAAATCAATTTACATTATAAATTGTTATGCTTTACTATGTAATTGAAAGCACATTGTTATTTTGGTTTTATGTCTATTTTTGGGTAAAGCTAACATGTATTTTCTTTTTTGAGACTCTCAGTTTGTTATGGTGTTTGGAGTACTGTATCAAGAAAGAAAGAATCAATACAATACTTCTGTGAAATACTTTAGGGATTTTAAAAAATTGACGTACTCATTTACACACTTGAATATTTATGATGAAATAGTCCAGGTTAAGTACTTAATTTAGGAGTACAGCATCTTCACCCTTTTGGGGCTTAAAGTAAGACAACCTCTTGGGGTCAAACACACATAGTCATCCACAATGATACAATTTTTGTTAATCTTGAAGATGGAAGCAGTAAAGTGATGTATTAGTACCAGCAGACCTGCACAAAGCCCAGAGTTGCCTGTATAACTGTCAAATATGGTTGTGGAAAGTGCTCTGATTAGCTGTTGACAGAGGGAAAAGCTTCATCTTGTGGCCTGCAATGATGGTGCACCCACAGGCTGGACAACATGCCTCCGAGCATTTACATTTACATTTATTTGTTTAGCAGACACCTTTGTCTAAAGCAACTTACAAATGAGTAAGAGTACACATGCACATTAACACGAGGTCAGACAACACCTGAGCATCCATCTAACACTAAGTGTTGTCCTATAATCAAAGTGCACAAGATTCAGTTCAGTTAAAGAGTACAAATCAATTAACACGGCAAATGGTTAAATATCAGTAACACAAGTTAAAATCAGCAATAACACTACGGATAAGCAAGCAGCAATTTAACCACTGGAGTAATAAAGAAGCAGAGCTGGTGAAGACGATGTTCAAGTGCTGAGGTG
>JABJVR010000035.1:15677874-15692491 GCA_025773905.1 Chitala chitala
CAAAGCGAGGGACAGCTTATACTGCCATTTAGGCTCCAGAGATGAGAAGAGCCTAGGTCTGCTGTTCTTCAGCAGGGATGCAACCAGTCTCTTCCCATTGGTGGACTGTAGTTGCTTTTATTTAGTTTAGCATGTTAGATTTCAGTTTTTATTTTAGTACATTTAAAAGAGTATTAACAATTTTAGTTTATTTTACTGAAATTGTTTTAGTTTTGTTTTTGCTTAATCTACTTGTGTAATTTTTTGATACTATTATAAAACAAGGTTGATATAAAAAATTAAAATTTTCTGCACCAAAATTAATTTAAACTTTAAGTAACATTGGTGAAAAAAGGACAAGTAGTGCAACAGTACATTGTAGTTCCCATTGAAACATGTGGAGTGAGTGTGAATGACAGGAACATGTTTTAATGCTGTTTTCTACCAAGCGCTGTTGGCTGTTTATAATCCCAGTGTGAGGATTGAGGAGTGGGAATCCCAGAAAGTTAGAACCGTAAATCAGAAATCTGCTGGCAGTTAACATTTTGCATCTGAAAAGATCAAGTTTCATAAGGTACCAAAAATTAAATTTTTTTAAATGATTTTTTATTTCTTGTCATAAATTATAACTTTAGTTTATAGTATTGATGCAAGCTGTTGTTTTATTTTTATTTTTGTTAATGACTTTGTTTTTATTGTGTTTTTTTTTCATTGTCATGATAGTTTTCGTTTACGATAATGACCCTGATATGCACACAGCCCTACAGCCTCGTGCCCTTTTATAGGGATTTGCTGGGTGTTTACCTACGCTAATTTGGAACAACTGGCATAAAATTTCAATTTGAGGACATGGAATTCCTCATTATAAGAACACATATGAACAGTTTAAAAACACATCATAAATTTGAGATAATATTTCCTTAGAACCTTTTTAGAGCCTAACTCAAGAACAAGTTTAAGAAAAAACTTATTTTGGTATTGGTGAATGAGACCCATTGATATATTTTTATAGTTTAATTTTTTTCTGCCTGACAGAGCACTGCACACATATTTGTTTGAAAAACTTACTGTAATGTGTATGTAGTTGCTGAACAGAAAAAACATTATCATTGTATTATAAGATGAAACTACACAGTGTACAGATATGTACTGTGGTTCTGGACTCATCTTTGCATAAAAGCCAGACTCATTAAATGAGGCACTCATACAATTGTCTTGCAAATTTGTTGCAGTTAATCACTGTAGATCTTGTACCATGAGCAAACAAAACAATTTTTTAATCCTGTTTGAAATATGTTTATTCCTGTTTTAAGTGGTATTTTAATGTAAGTTTACAGTTATTATTGACTCACTTTGTATGTTTGTGTGCGCATATGTGTACGTGTGTGTGTGTGTGTGTGTGTTCGTGCGCGCGTGTATGCACATGGGACATGGAGGAACAATGATTTTTTTTCCCCAGATATCCATTTTGCAATATACACTCAGCAAGTACTTTATTAGGTGCACCTGTGCACCTGCTTTTTCATGCAATTATTTAATCAGCCAATCATGTGCCAGTTGTGCAATGCATAAAATCATGCAGATACAGGTCAGGAGCTTCAATTAATGTTCACATCAAACACCATTTGATGACTGAAAAAAATGTTGCCCGGTTTTATGAAGCTTAATTTCTGCTGAGGCACACAGATGGTAGGGTTACAGCTGGTGCTGGCGGTGTTATGGTGTGGGAAGGCTGTCTTGGTAAGACTGGAGGTTTGCAGCATGAATGTGTAGCTTAGAAACCTGCAGAAATTGCATGATGCAATCATGTCAACATGGTGCAGAGTCTCAAAGGACTGTTTTGAACATATTAGGGAATCCATGCCATGAAGAATTGAGGCCAGTTTTTAGAACAAAGGCATAATCACATGTACTAATATTTACTATTATACACACACACACACACACACACACACAGATATATATGCATTATAACATTATGACCACTGACAGGTGGCGTGAATAATGTTAGTTATCTCCTTACAATGGCACCTGGAAGTGGGTGGGATATTAGGCAGAAATTTAACATTTTGTCCCTGAAATTGATATGAGGGAAGCAGAAAAAATTGGCAATTGTAAGGATTTGATTGACTTTGTCAAGGACCAAAATGTGGTGGCTAGACTGCGTTAGAGCAACTTAAAAAAAACTGTAGGTCCTATAGGATGTTTCCAGTCTGCAGTGGTCAGGGTCTACCAAAAGTGGTCCAAGGAAGAAGAACCTGTGAATCGGTAAACAGGGTCATGGGCAGCCAAGGCTCACTGATGCACATGGGGAGTGAAGTCTGGCCCATGTAGTCTGATCCAATAGAAGAGCTAATGTAGCTCTAATTGCTGAAAACGTTAATGCTGGTGCTGTTAGAAAGCTGTCAGAACACACAGTGCATTGCAGTTTGTTGCATATGGGTCTATGTAATCGCAGACAGGTAAGGGTGCCCATCCTGACCCATGTCCACCGCCAAAAGTGCCTACAATTATGGGTTTAGGATTGGAACTGAACCATGGAGCAGTGGAAGAAGGTGGCCTGGTCTGGTGAATTTGCCTGGTGACATTTACTTTTACATCATAAGGATGTTTGGGTGTGTATATGTCGCTTACCTAGGGATGAAATTGCACCGGGATGCACTATGGGAAGAAGGGAAACAGGCGGAGGCAGTGTGATGCTTTGGACAGTGTTCTGCTGGGAAACCTTGGAACCTACCAGTCATGTAGATGTTACTTTGACATGTACCACCTTCCTGAACACTGTTGCTGACCAGGTACACCACTTCATGGAAACGGTATTCCCTGATGGCAGTGGCCTCTTTCAGCAGCATAATGCTCCTTGCCACATTGCAAAAATAATTTAAGAATGGTTTGAGGAACACAACAACAAGTCTGAGATGTTGACTTGGCCTCAAAATTCTCCAGATCTCAATCCAATCGAGCATCTGTGGGAGGTGCTGGAAAAACAAGTCAGATCCGTGGAGGCCCCACTTGGCAATTTACAGGACTTAAAGGATTTACTACTGATGGCTTATCTCCAGAGGTCTAGAGGACTCCAAGCCTTAATGGGTCAGGGCTGTTTGGCATCAAATGGGAACGTATTCAATATTTGGTCATAATGTTATGGCTGATCTGTGTGCATGTGCGCGTGCATGCATGCGTGTGTGTGTGTGTGTGTGTGTGATATATAATAGTATAGTGTTCCTAATAAAGTTTCTGGTGAAGGTATATTATTAGCAATATTTTTCAAGTTTGAAAGTCTATTAAGGGTCTGATTGTTGTTCAGACTGGCTGTCATTCTAACCCCTTTCTACTCCTCCATGTGTCATCAGATCTTTTAAGACTGGATGTAATATTTCTTACAAATTCCATGTAAACTGTTATGCCATCCAGCTGAGTCCCATTCACGACACACCTCCCATGTTCATTTGTAGTCTCATGTCTCATTTCCATGTGTGTTTGTGTTCACACTTTCCCCCTGTGAGGTATTGCTTCTCCGTGTGCATACTGAATGGTTTCTCTGAGCTGCCCTGTGCTCTTCTGTGCTTAAACCTGGTCTACTTGAGTTGCAAGACCCAAACCTCAGGTGTCCATCTCCTAGTTCCTGGGCTAAGCTTCTGCTGTTTGTCTCTTTGGTCCTGGTTCTGCTATTCTGCTGAGTTTGGACTGTGTCTTGGATTGTTGGAAACCTGATTTATCACCATTAAATGATCTCTGCCCTTGAATTCCCTACTTCTGTCATCCTTACAAAACCATGACTAATAACAATTAAATATTGTATGCTTTTTGTTTTAGTACTGATAGTATAACTTCTGACAGCTGTTATTAAATACTTTTTCATACCTCATGTTAGAGCTTGATTTTAGTTGTATTTCTAGGTTAAAGTGACAGATTTTTTTTCACATTACGAGGACAGACAGATGCATGTACGCACACACACACACACACACACACACACACACACACACACACACACACACACACACACACACACACACACACACAGAGGTCAGATTACTTCAGCATTGCTTAGCTCAACATGATGACAACACAGTGTCCTTAATACAGTAGGTCCTTGACTTACGTTGGAGATCCATTCCTACGGCGCGACGTAACATGATTTTCACCGTAAGTCGGAACCCACCTACATAAGCACCCATGTCACTCACATGGACACCGGCGATGAATGTAAACAACACCGTCTTCCTCATCTAGCGCCACATGACGTCATATTCGTCCGCTTCGCCAGCCAACTAGTTCCCGCGCGAACTTTGTTTCAACGTCGCAAACGCCGTACATCAGAATGACGTTACAAGACTTTCTTAATAAATTTATGGGAGATGATGCCGTAACCATGAAATGCTGTATGTCGGGTCCGACGTAACTCAAGGACCTTCTGCAGTAAGGAACCATTCAGCATTCATAACAGTTAATACATGCATATGTTTCGTCTACAAATCTATTCTTTCTATCATGCAAACACTGATGTCTGACATTGAAATGTGTTCTAACTCCCTAGAATGAGGGCAAGTGTTGCATTTGACTTCAGTGTAGTGAAGGGACAAGACTACAGAGCAAAAAAGGTTTCTGTGTAGACTTCATGAAGAAGACATTACCCAGGAAACTCCCAAACCCCAGACTGAGTATAAATCAGAGTAGGCACTCCTATTTGGGTTTCCACAGTGTGCTAGATGGACTGACAGGTACCTGAAAGCACTTAATGAAAATACTTTTATTTTGTTCCACTCCTTTTGGTGTTCCTGGCACCTTAAAAAAAGTTGTGCCGCTGAGGTATATATGGCTCAGAATTTACATGTGTGTTTCTACTGAGTCTTCACTTTAAAGGTGACAGACACATCACCGTGACCTGCTAAACAAACTCGCACACCACATGGTTCGTCTCCACTTTTACCTTCAAGGAAGAAGCCTGCAGCAAACCTGCTGCAGCAATGCTCACCTGCCTAGCACAGGGCCTGCGTACATGTCTGGGGGTAATTTAAAAGCACCAGACTGTTACTGTTTGAGTCCCTGGTGAGACCATCAGTTTTAACAGAGTCTGATGAAGGTCCAAAACCTCTCCATTTTATGGCATCAGAGCCATGAGACTCCAGTCCTGTCTGAATCTAAGAATTGTGCATGTTACCTTGTACTTCACCTGAGACCAATCATTGTCATGGGCAGCATTTGCGCCCCCTAATTTGAATATTTATGTTGGTTCTAGAATGAGTACTAGGACCTAGACCCCCTGGTGATCCTAATTACAGTACTACGACACTTACCTTCCTGATCGTGCCGTCTGACAGAGTCTGGCTCCTGCCTGAAGGTTGCTGCTCCATGTCCCAGGAGAAAAATTATTTGAAAGAAGCACTAAAGTCTTTCAGTAACAAAAGTGAAAGGAGAAATACAGATGTTTAAATCAATACATTTTAAGTCAATTATTCTATTTAAATATAAATTGCAAGATTCAGTTTTGTAAATAAAGTCATCTATAACACAATATGATGTTGATGGTCATGGATGTAAATGACTGTTTTTATTGACACTGAGATCCAGTTTTATTATTTCATTTTAGCCGCTCATTGATGGTATTTTAAACTGTTTTGTCATATTTGAACTGTTAAAACTAAACAGCAATTGTAATGTCACACCAATTTGCCTGTTTAATTTGAGTTAAACAAGGGCTGATGCACGTTATACGTGCACTTTTGCAAGCAGACAGCGAGTACAGCGTTACACTGGGCTGTGTCAAGCCCCTCCCACTCTTCATTCCCTGCTGCCCATTGGTGCAGCTCTCCGAAAGGGATAGCCCACTCTGGCCCTTTCACCATCTCCGTACCCCTCCCTTTGTGTCTTACAGCCGACCTAATCACCCTGCCACTTCTCATTACGCAAACCATTCTTCAGCTCTGGCATTAGCTCGTGTGGCAAAGTGGGGCAACCAGCTGCTGGGGTTTTTTGGGCGGGGAGGAGGGGCTGAAGGAGGTGGAGTCTCCCTGACAGGTGGCTTCTGTGTTCCCAAAGGCTCTCGGGCCATCTGAGCATGCTCCCAACATTCTCAGCATGTCAGAGAGATCAAACACTCAGGACCAGCACAGAGAAACCACAGTACTTTTCTAAATGTCTTGAAGGAATCCAGTTGGGTGGATTTGTACTCCCTAGGTCATGAAATCAGAGACAAATGCTGCAGATGAGCGTGTCTGATGACATTGCTGCTCACCTGGGCAGAGGCATTAACAGAAGTGGAAAGTGAATTAAAAATACATTCCAGGTATGCCAAAAACACCTGGTGTTCGTTCTGTCCTATTGCTCTGTATAAACAGATGTGTCTCTTGTGTCTGCTTCTCGTCCCTGTCTCACACAGCTTTTCCACACTGGGGCCACACTGGACAAGTGGCTCCCATATCAACCCCCCCAGAAGTAGACATGGCAAAAGCTAAATGCAGTAAATGAGACATGGAAACTTTGGTCATGCTTGGCTTGTATGTGAGGCATAGACTATGTCTGTTGTGTGTGTGTGTGTGTGTGTGTGTGTGCTTGTTTGGTGCATGAATGTGTGTACGTGTGCATGTGTGCATTCGCATATGTTGGTTGTGAGTGTATGTGTGTCTTTGCTGTGTGTGTATGTGTTTGCCTTGTGGGAGGTGAACGCTCACATTAAGTTTGAGCATGCTGTCTCTTCACTGTGCTCTCCCTGGCTTTACCTCTTTAGTGGCAGGAGTTCACATCATATTTCTGTGATCTCATTTTTAACTAGAGTGTAATTCTAAGCTGAATCCTTTAACACAATGCTGCTCCTCCCCTTCATCCTCCACCACACCCATCTAGTTATTATTTCTAGTTGTAAATAAATCTAGAGTGATGAGATGGTGTAAAATAAAGGCTGTACCTTACCTTATTTTACATCATACCTGTCTGTCACTATCACAGTTGTAATTATTGAATGTGAGTATTTTAATTCAGTATATGTGCTGGTGAATGGCTATACATACATGTACAAATTGATAAAGCCAAACATGATGAGAATGCAGGGCGGCACAGTGGCATGGGGGTTAGCGCTGTCGCCGCGCACCTCCAGGCGTGGGGTTGAACTCCCACCTTGGGTCTGTGTGCGTGGAGTTTGCATGTTCTCCCTGTGCTGGGTTGGTTTTCTGTGGGTGCTCTGGTTTCCTCCCACAGTCCAAAGACATGCAGGTTAGGTTGATTGTGTGTGTGCCCTGTGGTGGGTTGGTGCCCTATGGGCTCCAGTCTTCCCTGCAACCTTCACCAGGACTAAGCAGTTAAGAAAATGACTGATGCAAACATCACTCTTTAGTGTAATACCTTACATTCAGTCTTATTCTGAATTACAATATAATTACTTTCATATAATTTATATTCATCAAGGTAATGAAATGGAACATATATTTTTATTTATTTGTGTCATAATTAATAATGGTGATTCTAACTATTCAGAAAACCCTAATATGATTCAGTCTGAACACTTTAATAAAATGTGGAGAACGCCATACATTTCACACATCTGTGGTCAGATTTAAACATCTTATTTATTGATCCCATTATAAATATGAATATTTTGGTATTATAAGCTTTGTACTTGTCTGTAGACAACTGAACCATGATTTTATAGCGTTTGTGTTAGAACACGTGCATAAGACTGACATCAAACCATTCATCAAGGTGGACAGCTTCCAGTGTCTTCTTCAGAGGGGACAACTGCTTCACACATGGAGAGAAGAAAGACTGTAGGAAGAAAAATGGGTGAAGACGCTGCCAAAATAGGGCCAGAGAAATTGCTGCATGACTTTTGACCCCAAGCATCCAACATGTTAAATCACTCTCTTGTGGGGAGCGTTGGGGGCCAGGAGTAGAGTAGACAGATATATCAGATGGAGATCTGAAAAAGGGAAAGGAAAAAAAACTCCATTTGAAAAGCAATCACCATCTTGATTCAAAGCACTTTGCCTGCTCAAAGACATTGGAGGAAGTATACAGACTTTAAAATATCAGCTAGCAGCACCTAGACATGTTGTCTCTTAACGTTTTATATGAAGATGCTTAGCAATGTAGTTCATTTGAGCAGTTAATGCTAATGTAATCATTCATTAACAGCATGTCGTATTATAGGGAAGCACTGTAATACATAAGAATATGGTGTTACTAAGTGTCCATCTTTGTTTATTATGTGACTTTTTGTTAATCACTGTGATTTTTAATTTGCAGTCTTTTCATGTTGAACATCCCATTGAAGCAATGGCCTGGTGGCTCAACGGGTAGAACATCGGGTGGGCTGTAGCCATCTTCTTGTTCATAATCCCAGTCCAGGTGAGAAAGACACTCAAAACACTAGCTCCCTGGGTGCATGCATTTGTACTCAATGGCAATAAACTTCTATTCTATTATAGGCAGGTTGCTTCACCTTTATTTCCATGTTCTGAGCCAAATATTGTCACAAAGATGTGCTGAACACATCACCCTGAAATCCAGCAGCTCATAGGGACTAGATGAACCAATGAGACCTGATGTACAAGCTGCATTTGAGATAGTCTGGCTAATGGTAACCCTTCCTCTTTTGTAGGTGCAATTTCAAATATTTTCTGTAATGGGACAGCCTCAAAGCCATTGTAGATGAATTATACTGTCCGGGAAAAAAGTATGGCCAGCAATTAAGCACTTTTTTCAAGTTATTACTTTGGAGACCATAACATAATTTCTTTGTATGGACTGTTGTGTTTCATGTGTTTTTTTAAATTTTCAATTTAAACACATGGCACACATGAGACGGGCACACGGCCGAGGCAGTTTAGTGTAACCTACTGGCCTGAAGTGTAGGAGGGGAACATGTGGAACACTCGCAAGACAACGATAGTAATGATTGAAAATGTTTTTGAAGCTGTTTCTGAACTGAGAGTAACCTGGGTAAACCAATATAACATTTAAATGGACATAAACGTTTGGTAAGCAACAAAGCAGCCAGCAGCTTTTGGGACACTATTCCTGGCATTACTGGACAGACATTCCTTTTCAGGCTTATGCACACCTTAACTTCATCCAGTCAACTTAAAGTTGCATGTATGTTGCCCATTGTTACCATCATTGTCTGTGCATTTCCTGTTTACCATCCTTTTGTTCTTAGTCATGTGACTGATTGTGGTACATATAAGGAGATGTTTTGGTATTCCATTCAGGTGATTACACACTAAAGAGGGTTCAGCATCCTTACCTATTTGCTCAAACTAAGCATGCGTTTTCTTAAAGATATTTTGACATGTTAACTTCATTGATTACACCTATCCAAAATCCAAAATGTATCAGCTCAGTTTGTCAATTTGTTCTTCATGTCTGCTTCACTGGCACCATCATGAGTAAAGCCACATAAAGGTCTGTCTAGTGTTTTCAGCCACAGGAATGCTCATCTTAGTGAGTATTACAGCAATTGTGTAACTAAAACTCTCTGATTCTGAGGCTGTAGCCACCATCCTCTACCACAGTTTGTGAATCAGGTCTGATTCATAATGGATGAGTATTACATACTTTAACGAGCTGATGTGAGTGTGTGCGGGAGGGCAAACACACGCAGTAGGGCAAACGTGTGGACATCAACTGCTGCTGAGCCCACGCCAAGGCCCGCTTATTTATGATCTTATTTAACTGAATTATTGATGCGTTGAGACGCAGCACAAGTACCTGTGAACGCAGGGGTATGCTGCCTGAAAAAAAAAAACGTGTCCCATACTATGTGATCGAGAAAGAGGGCTACATCGGAAACGCACAGGTTAAACTTGGGCTGCCTTTTTTCTTAAAAAAAAAAACGAAATGCGCTTTCAGTTGCCGTCAAAGAGGCTAAGCCCAAGGATTTATTAACCAATTTCGAATACCATTGTCTTTCACTTCAATCTTGAAGTGAGAAGGGGCACGGGCTGGAATATAGAGCTACAATCAGCCAGCCGTACTGTGCACTGGCTCCGGCACCTAGAACTCAATAGATATTCATGAACATTCTTGTATTTAGAGAAGGAAATAACTTAATACCGACAGTGTCGATGGAATAATAGCCATTTCCTGGCTGACTTGCAGCCCCCTCAGAAAATGAGATTGTGGCCACCGTCATTTTTCTTGTCTGTTGGGTGTTTCCAGCTTTGAGGTTTGTAGCAGAGGAGAAGCTGACTGCACTGCCGATGAGGCATGCATGTGTGTGTGCGCGCATACGTGCGCGCATGTGTCTGCATGTGTTTTTGTGTGTGTGAGTGCATGTGTGTGTGTGTGTGTGTGTGTGTATGTATGTGTGTGCGTGTATGTGTGTGTGCATGTGCATTTGCATGCGCGTGTGTACGTGTGTGTGTGTGTGTGTGTGTGTGTGTGTGAGGGAGGAGTGGATTTGCGTACTTGAAGTGGATTATGGGGACCACCAAATGCACCACGCTATCTGTCATTTTTGATAAAACAATCTGAACATACCCCTAGACTGCCCTTTCTAAGGCCCAAACACTGAGATGGGAATAGAACTGGGTGAGTCTGGTTTCCCTTCAGAGGAGATGGTGGATGGTGTTATGCTGAGCTGTGTGCAGATCACGCCCTCCCGTGATTTAAAAATTCTTCGTTGGGTGACCATGTCTGTGCAGCTGCAAAATCAAGGATTCCCTGCAAATCCTTTTTTCAAAGATGTCAGATTCACCTTCAGCTGCTGAACAGAGACAGACTGAAAGGAGGAGAAAAAGCTTGTTGAATAGAGGAATATATGTCTGTTCTTGTGTAACAGTTACATCACCTTGGAGAGACTTTTTCTCACTTTTTCAATACTCCTGCATTGTCTGGGACTTGCATCATGTCACAGATGTCCTCTTTTTTCAGGTATACCCTTCAATGAACCTACAACCCACTGGAGGGCAGCAGTAGCTAAACTGCTTAAAGGTTGTTACTGAAAAGTTGCATTAAAGTTTTTGCTGTTGTACCTTTGAACTGGGTACTTCATAGTTTTATAAAAGCTGTCTCTTTGGGTAGAATGCTATAATACAATCTAATACAAATGTGTAAACCACTCTGGGAAGTCTAGTTCAAAGTGTCAGCAACGTGTCTACGTTATTGTGTACAAGGGTGGATTAAGATATCACAAGTCTTCGGCCATGAACCTTTGGATCCCCCATATGCATCATACTGCCTATTTGCTGCCTTCATATGGTGGGGGACATGGCTTGGGGCCACCCTGAGCTAAGGCCCAGTGCACCCAAGCCACGATCACCCATGATTGTAAGTATTTTAAGTCATGGTGTAGTCAGTGTGGGATGTAGAGTTGCACAGCACCCTACCTAACCTCCTCACCCTTAGCAGACAGTGCAGGACCCCTTCTTGTTTGTGCTATACAAAATATTTTACTGGCATTTTAATCCAGTCAATTAAAGTCACCACTGCAGAACAGAAGCAGCAGCAAGGGCAAAGTCTTGCAGTGTGAGAGACTGAGAAGATGATGGAAAGAGACAGGAAAGAGGGTGACAGTGAGAACAGAGGCTGGAGTTTCACTTTCACTTCAAAGTCAACATGCTGTATAGGAGTGGATTTTATATGCTCTTACAATATACAGCTTCTGGACTCAGGCTACCAACCATGTTCTCCACAACATCCAGGTCTGGTTCTGTGATCCCCAACAGGTTCTGTTATTTGAGAGCACTGCAGTCAAACTTGTAATGGTGGGAATAACTTTTTATTTTAATAGGGAGTGTGAAGCAGGACAAAAACACAAATGCAAATGATTTCTTAACTGGACTGTTTCTTTACTTTATCTGCTGTTAATATTGTACACTTCAAACAACACGATGCCTTACAGTGTCATTCAGCATGATGCCTTACAGGAGAATTCCTCATGATGCCCCATAAATTTTCATTCACCATTTACCATGATCCCTTACAGTGTCCTTTATCATGATCCCTTACAGTGTCATTCAGCATGATGTCTTTCAGTGTAATTCACCATGATGTCTTTCAGTATCATTCAGCCTGACACCATTGTAGCCTTATGGTGGCCTAATGTCAGGGGAACCAGAGTCACATCACAGCAACAACAGCCGCACAGCTCTAATTTCACCATCAAGACACCAAGTTTATTTGTGGTCACTGTATTTATTTGCTTTTAATTTTCAATTACAACAATAACAAAAAAGCCTCAAATACAAAAATCTGCACACGATGTTACTAAACAAAATCAACAATAGTAAAAAAGAGCACTGCTGATGTAATGAAAGACTACAGTTAGTGTCCTAAAAGAGATGTAACAATTAATGTGATGAGAACGAAAAGAAATGTGGTGCATAATATTGTATGAGAAAGTCTGTAGTGAGTAGAGACCAGTAGAACATATTACTGAACTGCATTTAAGGGCAACATGCTCACTTATTGTATTTATGCAAGTAAACTGGAATCCAGAAAACAAAAATTCTATGAAAAGCTCTGAAAAAATCTTATCTGCAGTGTAGAAGTGAAGGATACTGCTGTTGTTGAAGTGAAATCTCAGCAAGGTGAATGGTCTGTCTGAAGAACAATTCAAACAGCACAAACTTCACCACGACTGAGTTCAAAGAACCATCTGTTTCATCCAAGCTCAGAAAGAGCTCGACAGAGAGCTTGTGTATAGGTGACCACACCTTCAGCCAGATGAGTTTCCTTTTAAACTGGATGAGAAACATGGCCGATCTCACCTGGTCTACAGTTCTCTTAAATCACCCTTAAACACTGAGTTCAGTTTAAATGGTGTAAAGTCAAGAAAGGAGAAATTCAGAGAATACCAGGAGAGAGAGAGAGAGAGAGAGAGAGAGAGAGAGAGAGAGAGAAAGAGAGAGAGAGAGAGAGAGTCAGAGAAGTAGTGAGACAGGAAGATTATAAGATACCTTAAAAATGGCCGGATCTGAAGAAAGCAAATATTGCTCTTCTACCGAATCATGAATTCAGTATTAATTAGTCTTGGTTGTCACTGCTTCAGATGAACCACATATGATTTTGAGATCTATGGATTGGGAGCTATGGTGCAAAGACAAAATTCCCACAGGTTTTTATGTAATAGGTAAAAAAAATGTATATATATATATATATATATATATATATATATAAAGCAAACACTGTGTTTATAAATTGGCTGAAAATGTTTGATAGTGTCATCTAGCCCATTGTAGCCAGGCTATAATAAATTAAAAAACTACCATCCAGCATCCTGAATTTTGTAAAAAAGAAAACATACCTTACAAATCTGATTTTTAAAATAAATACAACAGGGACATTATTATTTTTTAATGTACAGAAAAACAAGCACAGCTATTTAAAGAACAAAGAGTTTCAGAACCCAGTGCTTCATATAATCTCTGATCAATCTCTATTTTAAGAAAAATGACAAACTCCCAACCTCTTCATTTACATCTGGGAATCAATAAAGAACTAGCTGTCATTTTTGGAGGTTGAAGCAGAAATATGTTAGTACACTTCTATGAATGTTATAATTGTATGGCATTTTACTTTTCAATGTTTTTGCACTGTTATTGTTCAACAAATTTATTTAACTATAGAGGTAAGCAGCAAGAGGTGGAAAGCTGACGGAGAGATAAAGAGAAAAATAGGTGTGAAGATAAAGGCAGTGAGAAGGAAAGAAAATGAAAGGGAGAGCAAGAGGTAATGAGGATAGGAAAGGGTGAAAGTGGGAGAAGAGATGGAGACTGATGGAGACCAATAGATATAGAAGAAAGAGAGAAGTAAGGAGGAAATGAGAGAGAGAGAATGTGCATATG
This sequence comes from Chitala chitala, assembly GCA_025773905.1. NCBI lineage: Eukaryota > Metazoa > Chordata > Actinopteri > Osteoglossiformes > Notopteridae > Chitala > Chitala chitala. The sequence goes on from JABJVR010000035.1 coordinate 15,691,638, forward strand.
AGAGTGCATGTGAGAGAGAAAAAGAGAGATGGAGAGAGAGAAAGAGAGACAGATGGAGAGGGACAGAAATTGCTTTCTGGACCATTTTTATATAGCTAAAAAATTAATTGTCCAATTAATGTAATTTTAAAGTTTATTACCATTACTATTGTTTTATTAGTGCTTAACCAGTTGTAATTTATTTCTTAAACTTTTTTCTAAAGATGTTTTACATTTTTTTCTAAGCCCACAACCTTCTGGCACATTTTCCACTTTTCATATATTTTCAGTAGTAATATGGATATCTGATGAAATGGTGATAAAGAAAACAGTGTTAGTGACTCTCATAATTTTGTCATTTAATGCTGTGGTCACACCATTGATGTTAACCCATAAGAAAAAAAACTTTCTTCAGTTTTTGCTCTCTAACAGAACATATTAACATAATTGCAATAAACACTAAAAGTTTGTCATAAGCAACAGAGGACTGAATATGTACATAACATTTTATGCTGTGCTGCCAGTGTGGAGATCAGAGAGCAAACTGCTGTGTTGCCAGTGTGGAGATCAGAGAGCAAACCGCTGTGCTGCCAGTGTGGAGATCAGAGAGCAAACTGCTTTGCTGCCAGTGTGGAGATCAGAGAGCAAACCGCTGTGTTGCCAGTGTGGAGATCAGAGAGCAAACCGCTGTGTTGCCAGTGTGGAGATCAGAGAGCAAACCGCTTTGCTGCCAGTGTGGTGATCAGAGAGCAAACCGCTGTGTTGCCAGTGTGGAGATCAGAGAGCAAACTGCTGTGTTGCCAGTGTGGAGATCAGAGAGCAAACTGCTTTGCTGCCAGTGTGGAGATCAGAGAGCAAACCGCTGTGTTGCCAGT
>JABJVR010000035.1:15697675-15718019 GCA_025773905.1 Chitala chitala
TAGAATTTTAAAATCAGTTCTGTACTTAACAGGGAGCCAGTGGAGTGATGACAGTATAGGGCTTATATGGTCGTACTAAATCAAAGCACTGCTTCAACTGCGCGGGGGCTATAAGGTGGTGCCTACAGGACGACATCTGACAGAAAACATGCATTATGTGTGTTGTGTAAGACCCAACGGCTTCTGTTGGATTCAACTGGGCTTTCAGCAAAGTTGCTGTGGTTAGTAGCTTGGAGAGCCTCATGACGTGCTGTAGTGTTGGAAGCACTATGAGGCAGGTGGGACAGTGCCTTTTGTCTCAGAGCTGTGTGTTGGACCCAGGTGTGTGCATGTGTGCCCCCCCTCCAGCTCAATGAGCGTGTGTGTGTGTGTGTGTGTGTGTGTGTGTGTGTTAGAGGCTGACCGAAATTGATTTTTTGGTTTTGGCCGAAACCAAAGCCGAAACCAAAAGTTACAAATTGACTTTCTGCCGAAACTGAAGCCGAAAATTTAACTACACTTTCTGCTGAAACTGAAACCGAAGCTGAAAGATATATCACCCAAAAAAAATCCCGAACACAAGATTTATGAAATATGCCATGATGCGATGCCACTTTTATTAATAAAGAACTAACCATTAACAATAAGTAACCATTAACATCACTAACAGTTAACATCACTATTAACAATTTATGAACATCAATACTGTTAATTAGTAACTAAATCCAAACATTCTCACGAGGTAGGACAAATTGTTAGGTGTTCCGTGAATTTATCCTACCCGTGAATCTGTCCTACCCACGCTTACTGCGCATGCGCAGACTAAAATTACATCATCTTTCATGGGCATTTGGCCAAAGTTTAGAAAGATGACTGGTAAACCATGAAACCGTGCTACCCTGCTGTTTGCTATGATGTTTTCGTAATGCACTTCACCCCGTGAAATTGTGCTACCCTTATGTGTAGTATAGACATGTGTACCCTTATGTGTTGTGATAATCAAAAATATGCGTTCGTTCATATGGGTAGGATTACCTGATAAGGTAGGACAAATGGAGGGTTATAACTATCATTGTGTGCTACGGGGTAGGACATTCTCACGAGGTAGGACAAATCGTTAGAACACCGGCCTACAGTCAGAGTTGGAGTGACAAACAGCACTACTGTAACATTCTAAAAATAGACATTTGGTTGACGACTGAAAGTCTGTTTCAATTTCAACTGAAACCGAAAGTTAACTTGTTTTTGGCTGAAACTGAAATGATGCCGAAAGACGTCATTTGCCAACTTTTGGCACTGAAACCGAAACCAAATTTCAGTCGGCCTTTACTGTGTGTGTGTAGTTTCCTATACTTTCTGGAGGAGTGTCTTGCATTCTTGTTGTGAGCTTTGCACTGGTGAGGAGTCAAACCAAGAGTGGGTGAGGGAGGGGGAGGCAGAGCAGTATAATTAATTTGATCCTCAATGCCACACGGTAACGGACGCCCCGGCAGAAGCGTGAGCAGATTGCCTCGCTGCTTTGTATTCTGGACTAATTGGCCTCTGAAGATCACCCAGGAGCTCGCCCTCCCCTGTCTGCTCTGCGCCCCTTCAATTAAAAGCATCCTGGTTCCCTCCCTCCCCCTCCCCCCTACCCCAAAGCTGCTCCCACTCTGTCCTGCAGGAGGAACTTCTCCTCCCCCCTGTTATGACTGACAAACTGAGTCTTTAGGGCTGTGTGGAGGGGCCAAGATGAACACCTGTGCTCATAGAGCACTGTGGCCACACGCTACACACATGGTACACACACGTGTGCTAGTACATCACTCAGAAAGTGGTCACACGCTACACACACGTTTACCATCAGATCAGTGAGAAAGTGGCCACACGTTACACACACGTTTACCACCAGATCACTGAGAAAGCGGCTACACACTACACAAATGTTTACCACCAGATCACTGAGAAAGTGGCTACACGCTACACACGCGTTTGCCACCAGAGCTCTGGAGCATTGACCTGCATTCACCCAGTGTATAACGTAAGGTAACCGTGACCCTGGTCACTGACGGAAGCTTGGAAAGGAACGGCTGCTCTCCTGAAGGAAAGCCAGCTGATCTGTGAACAGAGATGCAGAGAGAGACCATGAGCATTTACCCTCAGACCACATGCGTCAGAACTCTGGCTCCTGAAACAAAGCACCATCTGCAGTGCCAAAGTTTTGATGTTTTGGGGAACAATGAAAGCACTAAAGCACTGACAAAATGAAAATCTGGCGTAATTGCTGAAAACAAGCAATCCAAAAAAATCTCATTTTTTGCCTTAAAAGTACTTTTTACAACCTCTGTAAGATTCTGGAGTAGGGAGTTTATCCAGTCCTATAGTTAATGCAGTCACAAGGTTATTACTCCCAGAACACATGCGGTCAGATTAATTAGGCTCCATAGTTACAGTTGCATGTCCATATCAATTACTCATCTTTATGTGACATTGTTAACAGGACAAAACACTCATTGCTGCTTCTAATTAATATAAGTGAACTGTAATAAAAGATATGATAAAATTTAATATGACACACAATAATACAGGTGTAGCTGCTCGTATATAGCTATGCTAAATTCACAGATAAAGGTAATGTTGAAGTCTGATAACCAAGATTAGCAGGACAAATTTGCCTCATACTACTAAACGAAAATATAACCTTTTAATAAAAATGCCAGAAAGATATTAATTTAAAAAAATAAGATATTGACATTATTACAACAGATACGTTTAATGAAGTTAATGTTAGATCTTAATTCCAGAAGCATTGTGGCGTTCCATTTGACATACATGAACTAGGATAGTACTGCTATAATGCTGTTGGCAGATGCCCACTATGTTAGAAGAAAACCATGAAAACCAGTTTATCTGCCATGAGCTGCAGTTTGACTAATGCCTATTTTAACATGTGAACTAGGTGGTGTACATTTGGCGGTGATGTCAAATTAGTAATCTGATCTTCTGCCGTTGCCAGTGACAACTCCCCAAACACAAGTCAATCGCATTCCAAAGCCCTCAAAAGGTCAAGGCATGAATAACTGATTGGTTTTGTGGAGGCTCCTCTGTAGAGTTCTTCAGTGTGATACCATGGGGTTTGTCTCACAGGATGCTTTGGAATAGTATAGACGATTTTCTACTAATCCAGATAAACCATTTTCTCCATATTAATTTATGAAGCATTGAAATTATGTTAAAATAGTAATATTATACATGAATTATGATATAATGCTATTCCATACTCCATGTAACTTTTTTCTTAAATTTCTCTACAATTATTATTATTATTTTAAACAATTTATTGATAATAAATGAAGCAAACTAAAATGGGAACTGAAATACTGTATTAATATAAAAATAATAACAGCAAGAAAACATCAAACTAATGACATTCCAATGCCAGAATGCAGGTTTTTTGTTCCAAAGGAAATTACTCTGAAAAGAATCGCCCCCACGGATTGTGAGCGTGCCTGGAAAACGTCAAAACAGCTCAAACAAAGGGTGGAATATATATAATGAAATAAATAAGAAGGAACAGAAGGAACAACAATTATTTATGTAAATAGTGTGGCATTGGTGCTTATAATTAGCGGAAGAATTAAGCAAAAAAGAAAAGAAAAGGAAAAAAAAAACAACATCATGCATGTCACCAGACTAATTTTCGTATGCAAATGAACAATCAAAATTATAAATGGAAATAACACAGTCGGGGGAGAGAGAAGTGGGGAGTTCTTCTCTGGTTGTGATTCATTAGCTGAGAAACAGCGGCAGAAACAGATTTTGTTTGACATGCAGGGCGAGGATAAAGGCAGAGCAGAGAAAGAGGGGAAGTAAGTTGAGAACTGGGTGGGGGGGTTGCATGACAGAGTGTATTTGATGCTTTAGAAAAAAGTGGTGGGCCTTTTGGTGGAAGGAGGGGGGTATATTGCTGTCACAATGGAAAAAAATTAAATCACCACCCCCCACCCTCAGGCAGCGAAAGTACAACCGAGTCACTCACTCATTTTTTACTCACCAGAAGTAAAACAAACTGTGGCATACTCGGGGCCCTCAAACTGAGCAGTAATAACATTGTGCTGGTTCTAATCCCCCACCCCCATCCTACATGCATGCCCACAAGGCTATTGCCACCCTCAGTTCCCCAACCTGCCATGTCACAACCCCCCCCTCCCCAAAACTAGAAGGCTCATGGCTCGGTTAACATAAAATGGAATTCTTAAAAGTGGAGACTGCACTTTTTGTGTGTGTATGCGTGTGTACGTGAAGATTAAAGAGAGTATGTGCTTGAGATTGGGGGTAAATTCTACTCACTTTTTCCTGAGGCCCAACTTTCTGCAGGAGAGTAATTTTGGCATGCCATAGCTGTGCTTTCTACAGTAGTCTAGTAAAGCAGGACCTAATATCTTAACATAACAGGCATTCCATTAACTCACCTTAAATGCTTCAGGTAAAACAGTATTTAAGGAAGTATTTAACTTCTTATTGAAAGACAGCCCATCTGATTTTTATATTTTGCAAAGCCCTTGTTGCTCTTGAAGCTTTATGCTCTGAACTATACCAGGAAGGATTCCATCCCTGCACTAGCACTGAAACGCAGGCGTAGGATGGAGCTGTGCTCAGGCGTCTCTGCTAAACAGACAGCTGAGACAAACAGCAGCTACACAGGGCCACGTTAGCGGTGCATAACGCACCTCGCTTGTCCTCCCCCAGATCTGTGTCAGCACGTGATGTCTGCCGTCCTCGCGTCTTTGTCCTTGACTCGCTGCATGACAAAGCACGCTTTTTTTTTTGCTTGCATGTCTTTGAGAGCTTGAAAAAAGATCAAACAAGCAGCAAAAGTGTGTGTGTCTCACAGTTGTTTGACAGCCCTGAATCGCAAACTTGAGATTTTCTGAAAAAAAAGAAAGAGAAAAAAACAGGGCATATTTATCACAGGCGCTATTCATTTTTTTAAAATCTGCATAAAGAGCCTTTGGAAGACTAGGAGAACATGGTTTAACTTGAAAACTCTCCCTGGCTTTGATTTTAGCTAATTTTAATTGATTTTACAGTGTTGCTAACACAAAGGGACAGACAGTACTTAACAACAGGCAAATAAATACATAAGGCTTCGGCAAAATACACAAGCCTATTAATGCCTATTGCTTTTTCTGGGCCATATGCCACAAACAATGGAATACAGTACTGTCATGGATAAGACATCCTTCAGGAGAGCAGAATCCTGTTGTCAAATCAAAACATTTCAAAGAGAGAATAATTTTTCATCTGCATTGCTTTCACTATAATATGGAATATTTAGTAACTGTCACTGATTCATAAAAATTGTTGGAATCAGAGGACAATTATACATTTATAGCAAGCCATGCAGTCATTAACAGTTTGAATCTTTTACCAGAAACATGGGGTGTAATCCCAGAACCATCACTGACATTGTTCATGTCTTCTACTGAAGAACCAAAATTGAACAGCTTTAGGGAAATGACCCATGTGCAGAACTGAATTGAGTGTTAAATTAAGAGGCTTGTAAACATATTTTGACAAAATTGTTTGCCAAACTGCTACAATAGGCCTAAAGAACTTAGCAAAATGTACATGATAACTTATCCTCCTTGCAATTGTGTCATAAAGCTGGTATCGCTCATAATGAAAAACAGCTGCTCTCATTTGAGATAGCATAGGCCGTTCCTAATGTTGCTCACAGACAAAGTTAACTTCCCACTTCCTGGTAAGAGCCCTGTGAATGTCAGGCTGTTTCCTTCCAATATCCATTCTGACGCCGGAAGCTCACTAACCATAATCTATGACGCCAGCTGTAGCTTTTGATAAGGACGGGCCGTAAATGGCACACAACAACTATTGAGCACAACTTTTTTAACGGTGCATAGTTTTTACATGCAAACTCAGAAATGCCCCACCCCTTTCTCTGGAGCTTATGGTAATAATAGGTTTATGAAAATTCATAGGCAAAACAAAGCCCTAATGACGGGGGTCTGTTGTGTTCCACTCCAGGGGGTGACGGAAAGAGAGAGAGCAGTCTTGAGCGGTACTTAGGATCCGCTGTGATACATTATTAATTCCCCGCCACTTAAAGTAATGAATTGAGCTTTTGGAAGTACCCCTTTGTGGAGAAGAAGCTGCCGGAGACACTCTGTGGATTTGAGGGGATGACGATTCTCTCTGAGCCTCCCCAGGTCGAACAAGAGTCGTTCTGCATTGGGAATCAATGCGAGCTGGATCTTAAAATAAAGAACCATGTTACGACCAGATTCCTTTCAATGGTAAAAATTCTGTAACATTCTACTCCATATCTTTGGGAACACTTAAAGTTTAAACATAACCATTACGATAAAGGGGGGGTACTTTCCTGCAGGGAGCTCTCCTGGGCTTTACCACACTACATTATATTCTCCGTCAGAACACACGCATGATATGTGTGAAAAAGGAGTGATCTTCACATTTATGGTTATTATTAATTGTCACATTGTTATTGTGGTGTTTCTTTGATTTCAAATGGAATTTATATCATTAAAATAATACAATCTGAAAGAAAAACCAAGGTTCTTGGCAAATTAAAACGCTCAATCAATTCAATTTGCTAATGATATAAACCTTTTTGTAGCTCAACAAAAATTGGTGATTAATTCCATTTACCATCCAGGTTTTACTCCACAAATTGCTGGCACTAAATACTGTAAATATCATATGATTAAGCGTAGCTGCACTTGTAAAAAGGTATTCAGCAATTTCTCCAGGCTTATATTTCACATGCTGTCGAGTCTCTATATTCCCGACAAAAGACAAAATTTCTTTATGAAAACAGGAGACTTCACAAGACTAAAAATGCTATTCTAACATGACGTCTGTTTTAAAGATGTTTATAAACAGAGAAATATGATGCGCAAGTACTGTAATAGTCGTGTCTCTAAAATAAGAAACTGTGTAAGGAGGAGCTACTGGTATTTACAGCACTAGTCGGGTAAAAACCTATAATTAACAGACACAAAAAACCAACGAAAGGCCAAAGTAAGCATGTTCGTATAGAGCGAATCACATGTCGACGCAGTCTCTCTTTCTGCTTAAATCGACCAGTTTGTAATGCTGCCCCAGGAATGTTTTATTAATCTTATCCTCTTCTTTTATCTTGTCACACCGGAGCTTCTGTCATAATCACCCGCTCCCTCTCCAGCCCGGCCTCCCCGGTGACCTTCTCTCCTTCCTCTCCTCACTCTGCTCTTCCCACCTCAGCTCCAAGGGAGATGGGAATAACAGGTGCAGAGGGAGTGACAGGAGGAAGGGCCGAAGGGAATTCACTGAAGATGTGTGTGTGCGTGCATGCGTACGTGTGTGTGTGTGTGTGTGTGAGGTGGAGCTGATGGGCTGGAGCAGGTCGCTTGGCCATACTGCTGGGTCGTGTCGGAATGCTAATAACCCTTCGCTCCACATCGCTGCGGCGGCTTTTGCGCGATCTGAAACTCAAACAAGTCCCAATGAATAATGGAAGGAGATAAACCTTCTCTTTCTCGCACCCCCCCATGCCCAACCCCCACCTGATTTTCCTCTGCCTGCCCTTCAAATCCCCAGAGCTGAGCTGAATCTCTGTTTTTGCCTCATTACCAACTGTTCAGCCATTTGATTCCTGAACGAGGCTCCACGTCTGCACACTGGCTCACATTCTCCCATCTATTATGCTTTCTGTGGTGCTGCTTTCAGAATAAAAGGGTGTGATGTCTTACGATGCCTGTTTCTAAAGCTGTTCATACCAGTCTTAATGCACCCACTGTCCCTCATGTTTTTTTATTACCGTGTGAGGAAAGACATGCTGTGATTAAATAACAACCAGGCCACCTGGTTATCAATGAGCTCGGCACTCACTTGTGTGCAGCTCCATGGCGGACAACAGGATTAATGGACCTTATGTAGTTAAATAAAAACGGGGCACTTGGACTGTCACAGGTCCTCTCAAGACATTCACACTATTGCTTTTTCATATTTAATTGTGGCTGAACAATGATCTAATTAATTTTTGTCTAAATTTAAGACGATAGAGTCACATGGTAAAAGATGTTATGCTACAAGCTACCTGCTAAATCTTTTCACACTGAATACCAAAGCATATTTATAACTTTATAAAACTAAGTACAATATATGCCTAAATACAAAAACACACTTTTAATACAAGCAGTTTTCTTTGTAGAAGTAATTTTCTGCAGCTGAAGAAATTAGCATAATTTGGTTGAGGGTATGGGCCTCTCACTGGTCTGTCCGGGGGCTCCTCTTGTCTCCATGTAGGCTGTGGACCTGTAGGCTCTTGGCTGAAGTGCAGAGAGAGGTCCTGCTCCTGGAATACCTGCACATGGAGAAAGTGCAAATGAATGACAATCAACATGTCTGGATAAAAGTCTTCTCTAAAAAATAAAGTAGTAACAATATTCTTTAACATCTGCAATTTCCTCTGTAAAGTGCTTTGAGGCACAATGTTGTAAAAGGCACTATTTAAAAATGAATTGAATTGAATTGAATGTTTGATAGAAACAAAAATTTTTCAGTCAATGCTTTTATACAGATATACTTTTAAATTATCATATCAGCTACAAAAGGTTGAAGTTTAGAAACATGTAGAAGCGTAAAATTTTCAAAACAGTTTTCTGTCTTTTTTTGGTAAGCAGCAGCAATAATCAGTATGTAAAATGATTTCATAAATTATTTATTCACTCCTCAATAAGCTCATGCTAATGTATATAAATTATGCACAATCGGTTTTTTAATGCTAGCTATACCTGAATGTGGCTGACTGTGTTATGAAAATGAGGTGATGGTGAGGTCAGACTGTGCAGATGAAGGTGTGTGTGTGTCTTGTCTTTGCATATCTCTTGTTAAAACTGTTGCTGCCATCTTTGTGTGCTAAGAGCTGCTCTAACAATACCATCAAAAGAAACTGCGACCCAGGTGACAGAACATACTGGTGTCTAACGAGTATCTGAGAACATAACCACACTAATGAACTGTGCAGCACCACTTGGAAATAATTAAATTCCTGTCTAGACGTAAGGAAAAAAAAAGCAAACGCTTAGATGCTCGTACTCAGATATCTAAAATCTGTGCAAAGCTATCTCGCTTTTAAACTGAAAACCTATTAAATTTACACAATTTGAGCAGTTGAAACATATTTTACCCTTATTAAATTTGATGTTAAAGAGTAGTTTGGAAGATATGTAAAATATTTTATGAGAAGGAACAATAAGTTTTGAATTTAATGCAGTGTTAAGAAATTCAATTAAATAATAGAATTCGCTGCTTTGCAAACATATATATTGGGATGTGCTGGGAACGTTTCAGAGTGGAGTATATTAAACCAACAGCCAGCATTTCCTCAGTGTGGTTGACAACACCATTATTCTACATGAAGGATGTTGTTTTGCCTGCTGCACGCCTTCTCTCCTCCCGCAAAATCTATGCTCGTTTCTGGTAATTCATGCAGTAACTATGGAAATCCTCTCGCCTTCTTCACAGCTTTTTTCCCGTATAGTGCAGATTCATAAACGACACCAAAATCCTTTCACCACCTCTTGCATGGGGGGGAGGGGGGGTGTCATTATCTCTATGGTGATGCTCAGGTGATTGTGCAGTTTTTGAAAACACTAACGTTTACTCAAATTTACATCACTTTAAAATGTAACATTTTGATACAATGTATATGAATGTATGCACTGAAGCTTTGCTGGAAAGTTAGAATAAACCAGAAGCGTTCTGTAATGTAGCAACAAATCAACACACAGGACAAAAATAAACCATTTCTTCTGACTTGTGCCAGAGGCTGGCCCAGGCATCAGAATCCAACAGTGCCAAACTCCGCCCTTAACCATGTGACAGCGGTGTGATTGGCTAGGGGGTTTCTGCTCCTGGAGTGCAGGCGGTGTGCTTCAATTTTGAGTGAAGATGGTGTAATGTTTTATTTTAAATTCATTTTAAAATGGAAAGCTTGTAAAACCATTGTGTTGTAACAGCACTACTTAATTATGAGGAAACAATATTCAGTATCAGGAGGAGTGTGAGAACAGAGGCAGAACAGCTCGTAATATTACAGTTCAGTCGAATTAGCTGTTGGTGTTATGCTGTATTTTTTCTACCTTATTAAAACTCATTCAATTTGTATATGCCTCTGAATTATTTAACAAAATAACACTACAGCTGGCATACTGACATGCTGTTGACTGGTTGTTTGGAACGGCAAATACAGCATAGCTTGGAAAAGTTGTACAGAAAGGAAAGTGTGTTTAGGGATGTACCTTTAAATTTAAATTTAACAGGTGTATGAAAAAACAATACTGCTCTCTACCATTACACAAATAAATATATATTTAATTGCATAAACTAAATATAAATCTCACAAAGCTGTCACGTACAGCCAGTTTGCTGTTTTTTTTGTTGTTTTAGGATAGAGAAATCAGTAATAGTGGTGTTGAACTGATTAAATTGCTGGAGTTGTGTGTTGTTTTTATTTAAAACTGAGTTATTTAATAAGTAACAGTAAAACTGACATAATGAAGAGGTACAGACTCTTTTAGCTGAGAAAAGTACCCACAGGCCCTCAGAAAAGAAGAGGTGTTTTCGTAGACATATATATGTATATATACATTTAACAAACAGTTGAACAGTGCAGATCTGTTTTGTTACATGTAAGTAACACAGCAAACTTATTTTTCACAAGCTGTCATATGTAGTCATGTCACTGTTTTTATGTGTCTTTGAATTAACATGCCCTAATTTAAGCAACGCATTTCACTGAGCATTATTTGCGAAGTGTGGACATATGACATATAGTAACAATTTACAGTGGTGCCAGTCCTTGGTGGTCCCTGTTTCACTGTCATGGGCACATCCGAAACACAAACTGTGTCACCGCTGTTGACGCATTGCCAACCAGTCCCAAAACTTGCTGGTCTGGAATCAATAACTCCTGACGTAAATCGCTGAGGAGTGGCAACCACGCAAACTATTTTCCATTAGTTCCTAAATGTTGTTCTTAAACCAAATTGTTGGTAAACCGAAACTGATTTTCTCACTAGATACACTGTAAAATGGATTAATCCTGTCCTGACCTCTTCCTCACTCTGCCCTGATGCTCTGTAATGCATGTTTTTCGCGAGCAAATCCTGGTGCAAAAGCCTTGCTTTCTCACAAATTATAGCCTCTGAAATACTGTTGCCGGCCAACGGCTATTCGCTGATCCAAATCAAGAACAACTTTTCCACTTCTAAGGTCTGCGATCTTTGCTTGGCGAATAATATTTTCATGCTTCCGTATGATCTCTTCGTTCACCTTTATTGTTATTCCAACTATTTTCCTTTTCGCCTTTACGCTTTCACTAGTTTCCTTAGGTCCGATGGTGGCTTATGGAATAAAAAAATAAAAGACATAATACACAACACCAGAAATATCGCCAAATTCAAAGAACATTTTGGAGCGGGTGTTCTCTGAGCAGGGGCTCCGGCGTGACTGACGCGCACAATGATGCCGTGCTGCCGGCTGTTGCAGAGTAGCTTGTTTGGCAATCGTCGAGTTATCGTACAGCAACCGGTGCAATTATGAGTTCAAAATTCTGTTTGTGAACTGATTTGTTCAAAAAGGAAGCCGTTCGAAACCCGAAGTTTTACTGTATGTTTAAAAATGTTTTAGTGTGGTCAGTTGATAATGTCATTTTCACTGCTACCACTGGCTAGTTTGCAAATAGGAACATTCCATCCCCAAATGAGCACCAGTACCATCTCCAACACCAACACTGTCCGAGCACCGGCACCATCATCAATACAAACACTGACTGAGCACTGGCACCATCTCCAATACAAACACTGACTGAGCACCGGCACCATCTCTGATACCAACACTGACCAAACACCGGCACCATCTCTAATACCAACACTGACTGAGCACTGGTACCATCTCCAATACAAACACTAACTGAGAATTGGCACCATCTCCAATACCAACATTGACTGAGCACCGGCAACATGTCCCGTATCAGCACTGATCAAGCACTGGCAGGCACTGACTAAAGAAATAAGATGTACCCTCTCAAATCATTTTACTTGAGAGAGGTTTTATTGCTCTTGTGGTCGCTTTTGAACTTTTATTTTCTACAAGTGTGCAACATCTCCATGGAGCTGGCTTGTATGTCTACACGGGATCAGCTGATGATGCTGCAGCCGGCCGGCACCGTGAAAAAACTTTGTCTGGGACTTTAAACATCCCCAGAGAGATAAGAAGGAAGCCAGCGCGGGTAAGCAGGGGTGGAAGAAAACGAAGATGAGCGGCACATAAAGAGAAGGTGAGAAGATTTAAGCTGCATTTCCTCTCACTTATTATGGGTGATGTGAGACCACTGGATAATAAGATGCATGAGCTGACAGCCCTGGTGAGGAATGAGAGACACTGTGGGAGTACAGTCTGATGTGCTTTACAGAGACATGGCTACACTCTGGCATTCCCCACTCCAGTATTACCATTGTAGGATTTAACATTGTTTAGAGACAGAAGATGTAAGTATATTTATTGCTGCTTATATCCCTCCATCCACTAACGCTGCCAGTGCATGTGACCTCATACACTCAGTTACTGCTGGTCTCCAGACCTGATGCTCCGACGCCTTGTTTTTCATCTCTGGAAATTGTAACCATATGACCGTTGACAAGACCCTCCCCAACTTCACCCAGTACGTGGATTGTCACACTAGGGGGGAAAGGACTCTGGATTTACCGTATGCTAATGTTAAAGTGGCTTACAGCTCCACTGCCCTTCCCTCTCTGGGAAAGTCAGAACACAACCTGGTACATCTCCTCCACTTCTACAAACCCCTGGTCCATAGACAACCTGCCACCATCAGGACTTTGAGAAGGGGGTCAGAGGGAGCTAGTGCTGCCCTGCAGGAATGCTTTGAGGTCACTGACTGGGAGGCACTGTGCAAACCACACAGCGAGAACATTGATGGCATGACTGATTGTATTACTGAGTATCTCTAGTTCTGTGTCGACACTCACCTACCCCAGATAACAACTAGCTTCTTTCCAAACAACAAACCCTGGGTCACAATGGACATCAAAGCCATCCTGAACAAGAAAAAGAAGATTTTCGGGTCAGGTGCCAGGGAGGTGGCGAGGCTGGTCCAAAGACTCAAAAATTCAAAAATCAGGGAGGGAAAGGAGGCTTATCATTAGGAAACTAGAACTTTGCCTGAGCCAGAATAACACCAGTGAGGTGTGAAGAGGGATGAGCAACATAACAAGCTATAAGAAAAGCAGCCAGGTGACTGAGGGGGGTGTAGACCTTGCCAATGAATTTAACAGTTTCTTTAACAGATTTAGTGTAGAGCCCCAAAGCCTCCCCCCTAGAAACTCCATCACAAGATCCCCTCTCCCTCCCCAACATGACCCAGTCACAACCTTGCACTAATTTTCATCTCCGCAGAGCCAGTGAGGAGAAAGTTGTGTAAACTCTGCTCAACAAAGACTGCTGGCCCTGATGGTGTCAGCCCAAGGGTGCTCCAAGCCTGTGCCCCCCAGCTTTGTGGTGTACTCAGCACATCTTTAATCTAAGCCTGCCTCTGGAGAGGAAAACGTGCTGCTTGGTCCCTGTACTGAAGAAGGCATGCCCCAGTGTTTCCTGCAACTGCAGACCAGTGGTGTTGACTTTACACATAATGAAGGCCTTTGAGAGACTGATACTGGAGTTCCTCCAACCTCTGTTTAAGTCCTCTCTAGACTCCCTCCAGTTTGCCTACCAGCCTCAGTTTGGAGCAGATGACACCATCATCCATCTGCTCCACCACATCTGCTCTTACCTGGACAAGCCTGGGTGCACTGTGAGAATCATGTTCTTTGATTTCTCCACTGCCTTCAACACCGTCAGCCCTGCTTTGCTAGGGGAGAAATTGAAAAATATGCAGGTGGCCACTTCCTTGGTTTCCTGGATTACAAACTACCTGACAGGCTGTCCCCAGTGCGTACACCTACAGAACTGTGTCTCTGATGCTGTGGTCTGCAGCATGGGAGCTCCACAGGGCACAGCTCTTTCTCCGGTCCTCTTCACACTGTATACAATACACTTCAGATAGTCCTGTCATCGTCAGAAGTTCTCTGACGACTCTGCAGTTGTGAGATGTATACAGGGTGGGGACACCAGGGAGTACTAGTCAGTGGTGGGGAGCTTTCTTGACTGGTATGGGCTCAGTCACATTCAGCTCAACATCAATAAAACAAAAGAACTAGTGGTGGACTTCAGGAGATCCAAAACTTCAGTCACTCCTTTCTCTATACAGGGTGAGGAAGTGGAGGTTGTCTCAGAATACAAATACCTGGGAGTCCATTTGGACAATAAATTGGACTGGACCATAAATTTGATGGCAATTTACAAAAAGGTATATATATTTACTGTATTCCTTTATATATTGCATTGGTGTGGCTCTTTCTTTTTTTATTTAGTTTTTTTTTTGTTAAATGGAGAGCAGCTGTACCCAAGCAAAGCAATTTCCCCTGGGATTAATAAAGTGTTTAGAATCTTGAATCTTGAATGACAGCAGTGACCAAACTGCAGGGAGAGGAAGGGCTGCTACAGCTGGGTATTAGTCTCCTCCACCTACATAACACTAGAGAATATGTAAACTTCTGTTTATGATGTACTGACTAGTTTGTCTAAAATCAGAGATTGATCTGGTGACAAAACCAAAACCGACAAGGAATGACATGAAACAGAAAGATTCACAAAAATGCCCTATAGTGATTACTTATTTAATGTTAAAGTTATCATTGTCAAACCAGATACCTGTGCCATGTCTAACAGCTGTCAACTAGACTCCTAGTCAGGGGCACTAATGCCCTGGCCTGTACCCTGGAGGTGCATCCTGGCAGAACCTTCATACTCCCCAGGCAGAAACGGCTCACTAGCTTGTGAGCAGAGCACTGGCGAGGACACTGGGCCCAGGCCCAGACAGCCCAAAGCAGCTTATACTTACCAAAGCAACATTAATCTCCAAAGAATCTCATTGCCCTGGCCTCTAACACAGAAGAAACAGCACCATTTATTTTAATAATCAATTATTTTGTTTTTCATTTTTGTAGATCTCCAGGGACTGGAACCCAAAACATAAAAGCACACTGTTTTAACATGTTCCCTTGAGATTTTTGACATTCCTTGAATCCGCTCTCCTCCTTTTTTTACTCTTTATTTCTATACCATGGGTTTGTTGCCATCATGGCATGAGATCCCAAGTGCCCACACCTGCTAGCCGAACTTTGCCATCCCCCGAGGCAACAGGGGTGGCAGATTTGCATAGCCTAACACTAATGGGCAGGGGCCTGGGGTGCAGTGGCACAGATGCAAGACTCTGATGTCAACAAGCTCCACTGGGCCTCTGCCACCAAGAATGTGGAAGGAAGACGCAGATAGCTGGGGCCAGATAAGCGCCATCTCATTACCCGCTCCCAGGGGCTGAAGCCAGGGGTGTCACAGGCCTAGATGGCTGCCAAGATCCCTCACTAATTGAAATCAGATACCGCCAGGTGCGCAATCTCTGCTGCATCTCAGCCAGGCTGCAGGCCATGCATTGAGGATGCTTATCGTCCCATCTTCCCATCTGCTTATGTTTTAACGGCCATCAGGTATAGGTGGGGGACTGTAGTCCGCCTTACCTGCCTGAAAAGTCCTATATCTCAGTGACCAGTGGAGAAATAATGAGGTAGATTAGCCTGCGGCACTGCTCTGTGCTGAACCGTCATTCCCACCCCACTTCTCCATGTGCGACCACCGCCAGCATCTTCTGTATGGCCCCATCATTACAGTCACCCGCTGCCTGAGAACAAAACCACGGGCCAATTGGCACACTTAAATCCCAGAAATCTGATATTTGATCAAAAACTAATGACTCTTACGGATAGGAAAAACCCACGATCACTAAATAATCAGTAAATAATTACAGCAGCATTGTGCTAAGCTCTGATAATGAAATATTGTATGCAAATCCTTATATGTATATGCCCAAACACACACAATGCTCAGCTCAGGGCATAATGATAATGGTCTTTCAAAATCCGCTTCCATAATCAAAGTGAGAAATTACTGCATATCATTTCACACCTGGCTTGCCCTTAAAAACATCATTTAAGATTCCATGCAGGGCAGCTTGTTGTTGATGCCTGTTTTGTGCATGTTGCATGGGGCTAGGAACATATGGAAGAACTTTCCTTGCATGGGTTAGGAAATGCAGAATATATGCATGCTTGGAAACAGGCGATTCTACTGCACCATCTCCAGACTCTAAGTGTGCTGAAAACATTGCAATGTGGCTCACCAGCAGAAATTAAAAAAGCTAAACTGCACTTGCTCCCAGCTCTGGTTAGTGGGGACGAACTTTATCCCTTTAATATTTCATATCCTGGCCTCACACACTTCTAGCGAAAATGTTCCATGGAGGTCCCTGAAATATGGATGAGCTGATGTTTACCCATTTATCTGGCCTGTCAGACCATGTACTCACAAACAATGACCCCCAGCCCCCTGAGTCAGCTTGTTAGGAACAGGAGGTTGGAGAAGGAGAAGGGGAGAACGGATGCACGCGCGCGCGCACACACACACACACACACACACACACACACACACACACACACACACAAGAAGACACAGAGACACACAGACCTACATTTCAACCTATGCGTACATCCAAACGTTCACACAAACCTTCAGAAACATGTACGCACAAACACACACATATTCACAAGATCCCTTTTGTAGATAGGCTGTACATGACAAAAGGAGGAAGGCCTCTTGCTCTTAAAGAGAATAGAGCAGCAGAACGTTGATTAAAGGCTGTCAGCGAACACGAGAATGATTAGAACGTAACGTCTCATGTTGGTTCCTGTACGCCATTGCCACTGCCAACAAAACGAGCCTCTCTTGCATTGGAAATCACCCTGGGAGAAGGTCTAAATAGCTTTTTTGCTCAAGGCTGTGCAGGCTTGGCTCAACTCCATCCTTGTTAAAAGACAACAGTGGCTTTGGCTACACGTGCAGGTGTTAAGTACCGTGCAGCCATTATCACACCACGGTGCTGTGCCGGAATGACACAGGTGAAGTGTTCACCACGGTGCTGTGCCGGAATCACACAGATGAACAGTGTTCACCACGGTGCTGTGCCGGAATCACACAGATGAACAGTGTTCACCACGGTGCTGTGCCGGAATCACACAGGTGAACAGTGTTCACCACGGTGCTGTGCCGGAATCACACAGGTGAACAGTGTTCACCACGGTGCTGTGCCGGAATCACACAGGTGAACAGTGTTCATCACTCACATCCTTATGGCTCTGTGAAGAAGATGTGTCTTTATAAGCCCAGCTTGAATGAACACTATTACATTTTAATTGTGACTTAACATCTACAAGTAAAGCCAAGAGTGTTCAGCAATTATTCTTAATGGCTATATATTTTTGAGGGTGTCTCTGTGTTGAGGGGTTAAATGAAACAGTTAAAATTTATATCTGGCTAATTAGTCCATTGTGAACGTGATACCTTCCATGTAAGACAAGGGGGTAAAATGAATGATTTATAACTATTGAACTTGCAATCACATTTTAATTAGCCAATAATTTATGATAATTTCTCTTTTCTCAAAATGAAACAGTTAATAATCCTTCATTAGATAGTGATTCATTCTTTATGGAGCCTAAACACTGGCACTGTAGCGAAGCGTTGCTGAAGAAAGAGCCACTTCAATTCAAGCCAATGGGGAGGAGAAAAGGGGTAACGGGAAAAAATATCTTAAACTTCAGAATGCCTTAATTTGTTCCATGAGTGGATCACCGTGGAGACAGAGATATCATATTACATCACAGGCGTCTGTTTGCCAGTTTGACCGCTCTGGCTCTAATTTTACGGAGACTTTGAAGGCCTCCGTCAGGCCAAAGGAAACAAGAATCCCTCACAAAATAATCATGTCTTATTTACACTGGCTCTGGAGGAATAAAGAAGCTGCCCAGAAGAAAGTCTCTTTTCAAGTTTCCTTATTTGTGGCATGCTAAAAGTTTGAAAGTGGCTGTAATTATTTGTCTCTGTGTATCCTTGATTAGGTATCAGACATCACCTGCTGTGATTGTTCAGCAATAAGTGCTTGCAGATTGGCACTGTGTCTTTCCATGAAGACGAGAAGGAGTGAGTGCGTACAGCGTATCCAAGCAGAACGCCCAACATCCATCCCCTCTTTCCCAGCCTTTCTGTTTCCACTCCTTTGTGTACGGCTGGTTAAAGTTAAATCAAATTCCAGATTTGCTCCTTTGTAACCCATATTCACCAGTTATGTCTGATTCTTTTCATCAGTCGGCTTAATATTGAACTCGTTTCTCGTGTTTGATGGGATGTGAATCCCTGACTTGACTTGGACACATTACTGCCGTGTGGCATCACAACACTGTACTTATGTCTGCAATTTAACCAGCAGATGACTTGACTGTCTATCTCTGTCAGACACTTCAATGGAGGATGTAAATGTCACAGCGTCACGAAGTCAGTCGTGTTTTATGAAAACTGCAATGGTAAAATAAATCTTGCTCTTTCATGTCCAGTCACTGATTAAACTGTTCATTTTATTCCTTCCCCATCTTCTGGAAAGGCTCCGTCTTTGAAGGAATTTCAAAAGTCCTGAAAAAAGTCTTTCTCTTTCAAAATCACTTTTGGATGTGGAATAACTGGCTCTTTTCCTTTGGTGTACTCTGATAAGGGTAATACATCTTTAAGATATTTAACTGGCATTAAAATTAATAACAGAATTTCAAACTTTAGATATTTATACTTTTCTTTCTCTTCTAAGAAACATGTTTTTCTGATTAAAATATTTTCTCCATTTGTAGCCTGTAATCTGGCGCTGATTACCACCAGATAGAGATGGGAGCGATTTAGTCTGAGAAGGAGAGTCAGATGGCCATGCCAGGAAAAGCCTTTCAGACTCTGTTTGTATCATAAGGATGACGCGTTTAGGTTTTTTAGGCAGACAGAAACCCCTTCGGCTGTTATTTTCCTTCCTTCTGATTTTTCTTAAATAATTGTATAGAAATTTTCCTCTTGAACTGGCACACAGACACTTTAAGTGTAAAGGCATAATGTGGACATAAAGACTGTCATTTTTAGCCAGCTACAAACATAGTGATGAATTGAAGACACAAATTAATACAATATCCACTGTTGCTGTGTAGGACAGTAGTAATCATGTTCTGACCTTAATAACATTATAAGCCAGAACGTTAGGAAACTAAAAGCATAGTTCAAGAGGCTAACTTTGGAAATAGTAAATACAGGATTCAAGCACATGTGATGATGACTTTCGCTGACAAGAAAAAGATGCGCACACTGTACTAATAAGGGAAATTCACAGAACTATTAAAGCCAACGCAGAGATAAATATCCATAACAATGATATAATTGTTGCAGCAGTGTTCTATATGTTTAAGTGATTATGATCTATTAGAAAGCTTATAACCTGAGAAGAAGTTTTAACAAAACCAGAATCAGAACTACTGACGTCTCAAACTTGACTAACTAAATGTTTAAAAATAACGTCATTCACTTTCATTTATTACTTTCACTATACATGAAGAAGTTCAGTAGTTACTTTTAAAACTAAGCATATTCATAAAAAAAAGCAAAATCATTGAATACTTTTTAATAAGCATGTAAAATAAATGGCAAATAAAAAATGCCCACACAGTAAGCATTTCACTGGATTGCTTCACACAAGATGGATGTCAGCAGGGAGACACAACTGTGGAATGTTTGAAAAGCTCCGGGTCAGGGGTCATTGGCTCCACCCACATGATGAACAGTGCAGTGCCGTGAATTGTTTTTTATTAACATTATAATTATCATTCTCAACTTTACAAAACACTCAAAAAAGGGATTCCAGCCTCAGATATGAGTTTAACAACAGGTGAAAACATATATTTTGAATTAGAAATATTAAGAGTAAACTGAATGCTGAGATGACAAGAGGGACTGTAACCCAATTCTACACTGACTCTAATTGTAGACTGTCATTTACTGTACATTGTTAGTCTCAGCAATGTGACAACTGACTTTAAACTCCATTGCCAAATAAATTAGAACTATGACTATAAAAATGCACAGATAACAATTAGGCAAGCATGACAACACAACTTTACATGAGATATATGCATTAATCTTAATAAAAATAATATAAATTATTTATTTAAATATAATTAATTAGTTAAGTACAATTACCTGTAAATGTGTATCAGAAAAGATTGAAGTTACCTCTGAAGCACTTATTTTTATCATAAATTTTCAATATATA
>JABJVR010000035.1:15718112-15750153 GCA_025773905.1 Chitala chitala
CAATACCATCAATTTGGTGGCTGTTGTGTGCTAGATTGCTGTTTTTTGGTAAAGTTGGTACCACCCTAAAAAATAGTCTTTGATTTCACAAATGAGAATTTTTGGAAAGTAAATTATTTCTTATTTATTAAGGTGCTTATGTGAACAGAGCTCCCCAACAATTGTCTATCTGTATCAGCCTTACAATTAGCTATCGGTATTAAAATTTCCTTATACACACATGCACACACACACACACACACACACACACACACACACACACACACACACACACACACACAGTGTAGTTCTTTGCATGTGCTTCTGCTGCTATTATGATAGAAAACACATTAGTTATTCTCAAAGGTTACACAATAAACTAAAATCTTTCCACATTTTCCTAAAATGCAAACTGCAAATAAGTACATATTTTCAATTCCCGTCTGCATACATACTCATTTTGGAATACTTATCTGCCTCTATCAGATATGCCATTCTGAAGTCAGGAAAGGATCATAAGTGGGTTTTAGGGTTATATCTTGCACAAGAACTACAATTAATTATTCTTACTTGTAAGATAAGAATGAACAAAAAATGTATTGAAATATGGCAATATTTTGCACATATAAAAAAAAGTGTTCCTCCAGTGTAAAGGGCTGCTCCGCTTTCAAGGTTAGTCACAGCTATCAGCAGGGTTATTCAAAATTATTGGCTGGGTTAGTCACTGATTGCAGGTACTGAGGAAAGATCTCTTTTCAGCCTTGTATATTCCTACACAGTGGACACAGAGTGATATCAGAGAGAGAAAGAGAGAGAGAGCGAGAGAGAGACCTATCCCTGAAATTGCTGATATCAGTGGAACACTACAGTTCGGTGTTTACTGGGAATCCTCACAACAGCTCACTGATGTAGTACAGTACATTACGAGTAGACCTCCTGCTAAAGGCCTGAACCTTGCTCTGACCAGTACATAAACAGGGAAAGGGACATCCCAGACCATCCAAATTTAACAGACTCACCCAAAATACAGAAATACGGTAATGAAAAGGACCATAGCACTGGCATAATTTCTTCTTGTTTTATGTCAGGTGCAGTTTACACTTCACATGTGTGAAAATAGCCAAGTCCTTCCGTTTGTGTCAAATTGACACCAGTGCTTGCAGCTGCTCCTAATCCTGTTCTCATGTAGTTGTAATTTCAAACACAAATTTCATTTAGATAAATGTCACATATCATTTGCTTAAATGTCACATGCCATTTAGCATCCAGTATGAAAATGTAAAAGTTGTCTTTTTATTATTCAGAAAGTAATAAAGAAAACCTGTCATATATGGTAACTTAAGAACATGTCTTAATTAAGAAATAATAATAATTTAAATTACCTAAATTGAAAAAAAAAAGTGAACAGTAATTTTTACTGTAACTTCACAAAAGACAAAGATTTTGTAGTTGATATAATGTTTTATTTAAAAAATTTGTGTTGAGGATTGTGTTTTAGTGTCATTTGAACCAGGAGCCAGAAGTCTCCTGGTCCCTGGTTCAAATCCCAGCCCAGCCAGGTGTGTCCTTGAGCAAGACACTCAGCGCTAGCTCCCCGGGTGTCATGTATGGCTGCTCACTGCTCCCCCCAGGGGGATGGATTAAATGCAGAGGACTAATTCCTTGTATGTGACAAACATACTTAGCCATAAACATGATTCCCCCCCCCCATTAGAAATCTGAAAATGTTGGCTGTGGCCAATTTTGTTCAACACCTAAATTGTCTGTAAAACAACAAATATATGTACAGTATGGATTTTTAAAACACTGAACTGTAACTCCCTTACTTGTTTGTGTAAGTACAACTTTAACATAAATTCTACACCCAGCACTGGCATGCTTATTGTAGTTTCCTGTTTTGGTGATTTTCAATCAACACAAGAACACTGCACAATGGAGCTCTGTTGGAAACGCAGTTTATAACCGCTTACTTGTGGCAACTCTGTGGTTTGTTGAAATATGGTAACATTTAAGAGATGATGCTTACAGCTGCCCATCTGTCCAAGAAAAAGTTGAAAACAGAAGATTCATGTGTACAAAGTGATATGCACCTGACATTATGTGAAAAAAGACACATTATACAAGGAAGTATTCACACTACCTTAGGTGTATTTCTTCAAATGACTTATACATTATACGATTATACTATATATTAATGTACTTTATCTTACCTTTACATTATGTATATTTTATATTTAAAAAACTGCTGTATTTATACAGGTCATATAAGTTATTGAACTGTATGCTGTGCAGATGAGTGAACTCTGAAGTTTTATCTTTACTGCCACTGCATTTACAGCAGGCTTGGTGAAAACCAGCATTCTGTTTGGAAATTCACCAATTGTACTGTATAATGAATACTGTATAATGTATTAATCAACAGAAATATAATGTTTCAGAATATTGATTTTGAAAGAACAGTTTGACTTCCTGAGAAAATGTGATTATGCTACAAAATGCTTTTAAACCATTAAATTTTTATTATTTACCTTTAAACCAGTAACTAATTTCTTGTGTTTGCAATATGACTCTCTCTTGACTGGACTGTTTTTTAGGCATTCATAGATATCACGTTTGGACTAATTGACTGTTGTTGATGTGTATTTGCAATTTTTCCAACATATTGAATCATTTAAAGACCCTAAAAGAGACAGGACGGGGGTGTAGCGGGCAGGAGAGGAGATGCATGGATTGTCACTTACATCGTGTGTGTGTTCGTGCATGTGTTTGCGTGTGTGCGTGCGTGTGTGTGTGCGTGCGTGCGCGCGTGCGTGTGTGCGTGTGCGCGCGTGTGCGCGTGCGTGTGCGCGTGTGTGCGCGTGTGTGTGCGTGTGCGCCTGTGTGCGTGCGTGTGCATGTGTGTGCGCGTATGCGTGCGTGCGCGCGTGTGTGTGCGTGCGTGTGTGTGCGCGTGTGTACGCGCGTGTGTGTGCGTGTGCGTGTGTGCGCCGCTGTCTTCCTGACTGCTGCATTATATCAGTGTGACACCCTGGGCACAGTCGGGTGCTGGAACACGTTTCTCGTTTTGGTTCAACAGCAGCACATTCTGTCTCCTGTAACTCAAAAGTTAAAAGAGATTTTGTGTTTCTTTTGTACCTTTACAAATCTTTTATGAATACAATAATATCTCAGTTTTGAAGCTGACCTCCTAAGTTTTAGAATAAATCTTTGGTTGTGAGAAGCATTCTCATGGGTATCAGTGTTGTTATTCTGGACTCACATGATGTGTGTTGATGATTACTCTTTATAATTCAATACTCCCAAGAAGTCATTTATTTCAATTTTTGCAGCCAATGTGTACAGTTTAATTATTTGTGTGGTTTTCGCTTTCAAACATGATGTGATATTTCTTAAAGATGTTAAACAAAAACATGAATTTAGAATAGTTAACATTAAAATACAAAATTATTTGCAGGGTTTATTTCTTAAATTAAGGCTATATGTTGTTTTTTGCCTACACATGAGATCAGACAAAAATACATTTTTACAAGAAATACATTTATTATATTAGTGTGTGCCTGTTAAGGGTCACAGGAAGCCTGGAGCCCATCCCAGAACACATAGGGCGCAGGGCAGGGGACACTCAGGGCAGGGCACCAACCCACCACAGAGCACACACACACACACACACACACACACACACACACACACACACACACTATGGGCAATTTGGAGACACCAGTCAACCTAACCCGCATGTCTTTGGACTGTGGGAGGAAACCAGAGAAGTCTTATACAAAATTTTAAAAAGTTAACATTTTGAAATAATTTTATACCCCATAACACGTGTGCCACATCTGTGTTGAGACAATGTATTAATGCATTTTGTTATTTAATTATCTGGTACATCTGTTGAACACACGCATTTGATTGCAGGAAGATTCATGAGTTGTGCAGATGTATCTTGAATAGCTAAACTGATATAGTGGAGCTGCCTTTTTGCACTAGGAATATTTAGGGTGAATAATGCTTATGGTAGAAACGGTCATTGTACACTGAGTCTTTAGGATAAATAGTTACTGCTTGTGGTGGGAGTTGGACTGAGCCATGGAAGCCCCAGTTTGCATGTCCAAGACCAAGCCAATAATCCTACATCATGGAATCTCTCTCTCTCTCTAATTACTGTGCTCTTTTAGCTGTGCTACCACAGCCTCTAATCAATTAATAAATAAGCTAGGGTATAGATAAATAATAAAAGAACAGCTTAAAGCAGCCCTAGAGGACTGTGGGGACAGTTAATTTAATCTGCTCCAAATTCTGTAATGTGCTTTTACCTCCCATCCCACACATATTCAAGTTTGCATTAAAATTTGAGAAATATTATTTTTGTATCAGTGTTGTGTTTCACAGTGATAGAGATTATGATGTATACAGTAAATGTACATGCATTTAGGAGCTGTTTAAACAAATGCATACCTACTACAAAAAATATTTGGCACATACTTTTTCTGTGTGTGTGTTTATTTATTTCATCTATGCTTGCCTGCTTGTATGCTTAAGTAAGTAAGTGTGTCTATCTGCATGTTTAGTTGTATACATGAAGTTAGACATGTCAGCATGCCTCTGTGTGTCTGAGTGTGTGTAAATGTGGATCTATGGTAGTGTGTGTGTGTGTGTGTGTGTGTGTGTGTGTGTGTGTGGATGAGCACTCTTTGAATCTCCTATCCCTTGAGGATCATCAGCAGTCCAGACCAGAGCACAGAAGCTAATTAAATCAATACAAGATAATGAACTGCAATTAAAGGCCCCGGCTGGGCACATCTTCTGTTGTAAATACTGTTTCTTTCCCACAGGATTGTGCCTTTTTGTAATCTGTTAGTGTTTCACAGAGCTATGGTCTCAGGAGTGATTGTTTTGAGGAATAATCTCTGGCCTTGCACTAAGGTGCTGAGCTAGAGAAAGGCTGACTTTTTCGTCTTTTTAATTTGGTTTAAAATTCTATTTTCCCCTTGAGTTCGCTCTTCTTTTGTTATTTCAGAGCTGATAAAGGCAGGCAGAGGTGAGTATTCTAGCTGTAATAATATACAAAGGAACCCACAAAGGGTTATAGGGGCTGTGGTCAGTGAAATAGCTGGACAGGAACATGCCCAAGTGAGAGAAGCTAAAGGATGAACCAGCAAGGAACCAGAAACATGGCCCAGACACTGGAAAAGTGTAGCAATTATACACAGTCAAAAGCTAGAGCAGCAACCTTGCCTATATTTTAGAAAGATTTCCAGTGCAATGTGTCATAGTTATGAGGGTGTTATAGGAGAGCTGGAGTGACACCACTGTCCAGCATGTAGTACTTCCAGAGTGGAGGGAACAAATCTGGCCTCCAGCTGTGTGTGTGTGTGTGTGTGTGTGTGTGTGTGTGTTTTTCAGTGTTTGTGTTAATTTGCCTGCTGTGCATGAGGGTTCATGATGTTATCCTTCCCAGCGACCTTCTGCCTCACTGCCCTCCTGCTATTGACAATGTTTAGTAGATTATGATTGGATGAGCAACAAAGGAAAATTAGATGTATTGGAACTGGGACTGCAGACTGTCAGGGTGTGTAGGAAAACGGACCTAAATAACACAAAGTTGCTGGCTCGACTCCCAAGAGGTGACCTGCTGTTGTAACTATGAATATAGCGCACCTCATTCACTTCAGTAACATGTTATATGTAAGTATAAGTAAAGTATAAATTCCTTTGGATAAGCAAAAAGCAATACTTCCCTAGAAATCTGTCGTAGCTGTTTGCAGGATAATTGTAATATAAATAGCTCCATGGTGCAGCCTTTGAGATGTTTGATACTAAACTGCTAAAAAGTTACATACCAGAACTAAACAGCTTCCCATTCAATATACACAGCATACAATATAAGCCACTCACCTAAAACTCATTGAGTACTTGCAAAAAAAAAAAAAAAAAAGGAAACATCCAGCAATTTCCAGCTCTTCTGTCTCGTTTACTGTCAGTGGCACTTAGATGCGTTCCCTTTTTACAGCTTGACAAATGTGTGTGTGGAAAGTCTAATGGGTTCTAAAAAGGCGCGCGTGGGGACTATTTGTGTAGCATCAGCCTCGTCTTATGATCAGTATATGACAACAACATTTAAAGGCGCTCTAGAGCAGCGTCTCAGTACCCCGAGCTGTGATATCCCTAGGGGAGAAGATGCCAAGAAAGAATTATTGGAGCTTCTTTTGGAAACAATTCAACTTTCCTCTCCTCCTCCATCTCTCCTTTTCTTATAGACAGTTAAATACTTTATTCGCCGTTTTTTTTTCTGAGGAAAAAATACATGTTTGCGAAGGAATGTGATTTGACTAAACAGCGCTCTTTCGTGCCAGTTCTGAAATTAAATAAATAATGTTTGTTTATAGGAGAAAGCGGATTATTTTCCCTTGAGATGTACCTGCATAATTGTGCCACTTACTTTATTTCTTCCCTTTAAAAATGCAAGTTGTTTTTCTGCTTGAAGGCAGAAAATAGCGACAAGGCATGTTTAGCTGCGGGAGCTGGGAGCAGCACACCTTGGCGTGCTCTCGCTCAAAGGTACACACAGCAGGTGCGCTGCAACCTGAGCTCGTCACCTGTTCAGCGCACCTCGGCGGCAGTGTGACGGCTGTGTGTCACAGGTGACAGACTATAAGCACAACGGAAGGTTTGTTTGGTAATATACCAGCTAAAAAAGTAGCCAGAAGGTTTAAAGGCTTAGAAATTTGACCTGAATTTGCTGTAAGAAACATGCTGTACTGACTGATAAGAAAAATGTCAGGATATAAGGGCTGTCCGTACTGTGTTCGACAGGCACTTATAAAAATGAATTAATAAATATTTAAATGAGGAGTGCTACATAGTCACAACATCTGCTTTGGAAATTATGCTAACACTGTAAAAGCCCACTAAATGTATCAGCAAAACTATTTTCGTTAATTAGGGCCACTTTTACATTCCCCCCGACTCAGTGTAGCCTCTTATCCAGAAGAACAAAATGTGTTGCAGGCCAAACCTCAAGAGATACTTGAACTTTGATTATAAACATCATTGCAATTATACTGTATTATAAAGACACAGTGATAAAGTTCAGGTGTGGAGGAGAAGGCTGTGGTTTCTGTTGTGCTGGCATACAGGACTCACAAGTTAATAAAATGGTGCTTCAGAGCAAAACTAAATTAAACACAAGAGTAAAAACTGAATTCTCCAAAAGCTGAAGATGAGAAATGAGCCAAGAAAAATGAAAGATTACCAAGATGGAATCTTTACCAAGCAACTCAACTCAATGACTCATCAGCTAACAAAAGCATCCATCTATCCACCAAATTTCCATAACACCTGGATCCTATCCCAGGTAGCTAAGAGCAGAGAGATGGGAACACGAACCCATGGCAAGGCAGCAGAACCCAACACCCACACATGGTGACGGAACAGCTAGGTGGCAACAATCTGTGTCATAGGCGAACTGGTAATCTGATGTGGACATTCTGTCCAATAACCAGTGTGTGGACACTTGTCAGATGTATCAACCATAAAATACACAATAGGTTGCCCTCAGAGTCAGCTCCAGTCACCTCTGATGGATGGATGGATGGATGGATGGATGGATGGTATATGAAATTTAATTTTAACATAATTTGAATATAAAGCTGTTACTATTTTAAAATTATTTACAGATGCTTTCAAAAATTTCAAGACATCTCAAAACCATTTCTTCGTAGCCCTATAACTTACATATAAAATGCAGTGCATCGTCAGTAAACAACAAACTTGTTAACCATCACCAACAGTTTTAACAATAATTTGCATGGTATGTGACTAATTAATGCTAATATCAGTAACCAGAATGCTAAGTATGTCAACAGAAAGAAAAGCTCCATGATTGCTCATTTTGAGTTGCTAACGCTGGTTTTATGCCAACCACATTCTTTAGCCCCTGCCCATTGAGTCTTGCTCTCCCAAATAGAAAAAGAGGACACCTAATTATCATGCAGAGTTTATCCTTGTCATTAATGCACCACACCTCCTGTTGCAAAGCGCTAATGCCTGTTTGCTGTAGATGGTAGGTGGCTAATGAAAGATTTTTGCCTGTAAGCACCATTAATAGGTTTATAATAGGCTGACACAGTTGGGCACGCGGGTGTAAGGGCTACCAGGGAGTTTGCAGCACAGCACCGTTCCTTTATTTATTCATTCCTTTATTTATTTATTTACTCAGAAGCCGTGCTTTATTAATTTTGTGTGTTTATGATTAGATAATAGGGATGGCTGAGCTGTGTCTCTCTGTCCGCCTTTCTGCTGTCGAAGAAGCATCTTCTGCAAAGGCCCAGGCGGAGGGGGGAGGAAGCACTATGGGATTGTTTGCAGAAAAGCCTAGAAGCTCCGCCTAATTACAGCCCATCAGAAATGCAAAGCCGACTCCAGGGACCCGAGTCTTCATAACCTCTGCAGGAGTGAAATGGCTGTGTAAACAGGGAGGCAAGAATAAATAGGAAACAAGTACACAAGAGTACAAAATGGATATGTATTATTTACATGTATAAAATGCTATTAATTACAGTGTAACAACATTAAGTAAACATGCATTTGTATATATTATTAACATATGTGCGTGAAGAACAAAGAATTAGGAGTCACAATTTTACCCTATGAATGACAATTAGGCTCAACTATTTAATGTGACAACTAAACGAACATATAGCCCTGTAAACACTCTTTGGAGTTCAGGTTTCGTGACAGGAGAGAGACGGATACAGAGCTTCCACCTGTGTCCCTTAGTGTGGTGTATTTTTACCTGACAAGGTCATGGTGGAGGAGGATTCATCACATGTTCTACTGTGGTTGTTTAACAGGCAGTTTCTTATGAATCTCAGATATTTGGCTACGTTCTTCTGCTAACTGCTTCTTCTGCAAGAAACAAACAATGTTGGGCTCTCCATAATACCATCACCTTTTGGAGAAGTTATTTATGACACATTTTATGCTTCCCTTCTGAGACACACAAAAGCTCTGCTTACAATTGAATTAACTTTTGTTAATTAGGATTAGTTGTTTATTTCTTTGAAAGGCCATGTCTCTTTTTGTTTTGAGGTACACGGGTTCTTTCCTGCCAGGTAAGTCTGGGTTTTGATGTTTATCTTTGCTTATAAGGAGAGCATTGGTTTGGTCTTGATTACCAGGTTATTGTAGATCTGGTGCATAAAACTTTCAGTGTCTTCATAAAAATAGGTTATGTATACAAGAAAAATTAAAGTTTATTAGACCATATGTTCATCATTTTATGTACATAATCCTGTTTGTAAATTCCAGGAAATCTGGGCATGAGCAGAAGGTTGTGGTACCACTGTCTGCTCCCCAAGTCAACAAAAAGTAAGTACAGCTTTCTGCATAAGAAAAAACACAGCAGGACAATGATGGAAGAGCCTAAAAAACATTGTGTTACACACACACACAAACACACACACACACACACACACACACAATTATCTTAACTTTTGTGGAAATGCTTTATCATTAATTTTTTTTGCATCAGGAATTTGGATTTCTCATGTACTTGTATAACTGCAAATTCCCACGACCAAACAGCCGAGGATACTTATGTTACTGCTCGTTTTCTGAGCGTTTGTAATAATTCATGAATTTGTTTTGGATGTCTAACAGAGCATCATGTCTCAGCAGAAACTCAATGCAAAGTGAAAAACAATGAGAAAAATGAAAGAAGGAAGAGTATGAATGGTTGGCGAATGCAGCCAGGAGCACTTTCATGCCAAGTGTGATCTGAGCCCCCACTCTGTCCTGCTTCCCATTCTTGCCTCATCTCTAGATTGTGTCTCCCCCCCAGGTCACATCACTCCTGAAACCTCTATTTCATGCTCCCAAGAGCTGTGGCTGAGTTCCTCATTACTCATTGGATTCTGGAAGGTTCTTTCTAGCACGCTGCTTATCAGCCTTAATACATTTAAAGAGTACATCTCTTTAAGAGAAAAAGGGAGAAGAGAAGGTAATCCTTGCTTGTCACAGCTCTGGAAGTTATTATATTGGTGACATATTTTAGACGTTGAAGTATAAAATACCTTTAGATCGGGGGTTCTTAACCTTTTCATGTAATGTACCCCTTTGGTAGCCTGCTAAACTCTGCGGATCTTTTCTTAAAATAACATTTTTAAATGCAAAATATAACATGCATAGGATAACAAAGGAAACCAATTGTACTGAATAAAAAAAATAAATCCATGGAAAATCCGTGCTTTAGGTTGTAACCCGAAAAGATCACATTAACATGCATACGAAATCAGTCCAATAATTTAAAATCTTATAACAGCTGCTAAAAGGCAGTGGAAAGGTAATCAACAGGGCTAAGGACAAAGGCCTGAGGAAAGCCGTCTATTGTAACCCTGAGCGTAGAGTGTGATGTTTAACCTGCCCAGTACACATAAAGAGCGATATACAAGCAGGTCAGTAATTTTCTGCATTATTTCAATTAGAAACATTGTCCAAATTAACAGATAATCAGGAGGCATCAGCTAAATGCCAAGTGCTTTGTTCTGAGTACAAACACCTATGGACACCTGCTTTTGCAAAATGGTGGGCTAAAATGAAGGACAGAGAGAGACTAATAAAAGGAGAGTTTTAATTTAAATGCTTAAATATGGGGAAATATGTTTGAACATTTTGATGCTTCTTATAACTGTTATATTTTAAAGATAGATTTGCAACTTCTTAAAACGTTTTTGGAGCCTTCTGTAGGCAACTGCATTCTTTTCTGGGTTTGTCCTAAATACAGCATATAACTTATTGGAGTCATGGACCATAAAAACACAGTCGTATAACGTAATGTTTCATATGAACTTAAATACATTATGGCACAACTGTACACCATTTTGATACACACTGATTGTTATTTCACTTGTGTAGCAACAAATGGGATTAATTGGACCTATAAACCCATTTTAAATATATACATTTTCTATTAAAAAAATCTCCAAAGCCAGTTTTTGGCAATAAATATATATGACAATAAAAGAAAGTTTAAGAATACTGTCACGCCCTGTCATTACTTTCTCCCAGCTGCAAGGAATTAAATGCAGTGATACAATTCTGCATTGCACAGAGCCCAGTGCAAAGTATTACATATCATGCTGTATACTGAGCTCATGGTCTTCACTGCTGTGAACCTCACTTCTGTCTGCTGTGGACCTCACCTGTATCTGCTGTGGTCCTCACTGCTGTCTGCTGTGCTCCGCACTTCTTGTTTTTCCCATCTCCCATGCTTACCTGCCTGTCATCTTGTTCCTGTGTACCTGGAGATTGTCCCTTTTTTGCTCGCAGCAATAAAAGTCTGAACTCTGCTAAGCGGATCCAGTCTCCCTGTTCCAGTGTCCGAATGTTACAAATACAGTGATACCTCGACTTGCGAGTTTAAATCGTTCCAGAAGGTTACTCGTAATGTGAAAAACTCGTATGCTGAAACAAATTTTCCCATAGAAGATGGAAATCCCATTAATCAGTTCCACACCCCCAAAACTATTAATACAAAAATCAGTTAACTTGGTATTTTATGCAAAATAAAAGTAATTTTCCTAACAAATAACAATGCTAAATAATTTTAAAAAACAATCAATGAAATTAAGTAAAGATGTTGACCGGCTGTGTATCCTTGTGAGATCAACCACACTTACGCCACGATCATGTTTTTCTATGATCTCTTTCTTAATTTCTATGGTAATTGTGTCCTTCTTTTTAGTAGCACTATCCTTAGCAGCCATCTTCCTGGGTGGCATCGTGGCTTTATATAAATATATATATAAAGGCATCCCATGGTCGGTTTGCCGACCGCACCTTGCGTACCCACGCTCTCGTCCTCAGCTTGTTCAAACAGGCGCTGGCAAGTCGCAGCCAATCGCTCGTATTTTGAGCAAGTTTTAAATCGTACTAGGACTCTCGCTTGTACTGGGCAAAAATGATGATACGAGCATGTATACAGCTTTCGTAACTCAAGTGTTTGCTTGCAAGTTGGAGCATTTTTTACAAATATTTTCACTCGTATCTCGATTTACTCACAAGTGGGGGCACTCATATGTTGAGGTACCACTGTACAATAACGTAGCACGTATGTCAGTTTTGACAGGTGAAACATATTTCATGTAATATAAATAAATAAATACATTAATTAATTAATACATAGATAGATACATCCTACTGTAGTTTAGCTTCCTAATATGGTGAGAAATTGCCCTACTGGCATTTCATGCACTTGTAAAGTTACAAAATTGTAAGAATTGAAGGAAAACGTGAGTACAACAATCCTGATTTGGATCAATTACTACTGTTTTCTTCTCACTAAAAAGGCACAGATAGCCATTAATGTGCTAACTCTGCAAAAACATATATAGATAAATGTCATCTCAGATTGAACAACAATATGAATTTAAATCCTCCTCAGGGCTGCTGCCTCAGTCCAACACTTTATTTGTTATATACAAGTAATCGTTCACCCAAATTGAAACATAATCGCATGCGTTCAAATTTGAAGATGACAAAACTATCCTTTAACTAATAAATGGCAGTGATGAGACCTGTTACCAGCAGGTGGTGGTTGATACAGTCAGCTATGGAGAGGTCAATGACCTTGTTCTAAACTCAAAACCAAAGAGCTTATCCTGGACTTTAGGAACTGGGTTTTCCTCCACAGCCACTGTTTATCAGAGGTACTGAGGTGGAGCAGCTAGGCAGCTTTAGAGTTCACTTGGTCAACCAACACCACAGCCCAGGAGCAACTGTATTTTATAAGGTTTCTGAAAAAAGCTGGTCTGATCTACCTACCTCTAATTCAAACCTACAGAGGCTTAGTAGATTCTTACCAGAGGCATCATAGTGTGGTTTGAGAACATCACACTGAAGGAGAGGAAGGCCTGACATGGGTCATCAGGACTACAGAGAGACTCATAGCATCTCATCTCCTTTCCACAGACACACTGTTCATTCATTGTTACTGGAACAAAGATCCCCGCCACCCAGGTCACTCTCTGTTCACATGGAGGATATCAGGTCACCACAGACCAGACAGCATCAAAGATCATCGCAAGCACCATCACAACAGCTTTTCCCCAGCCTTCACCCGACTGAGAGCTGAGGACATCAGTACCAGGGAGATGCCCTTTCCCTCAAATCACACCTAAGGGCTCACTCTCTAAGTCGCTTTTCTCTAGTTTACACACACACACACACACACACACACGCACACACACACACACACACGCACACACACACAAACACACACACGCACACACACACAAACACACACACGCACACACAAACACACACACACACACACACACACACACAGCAAACATATCATAGTGCAATATACAGCCACTGCAGGCAACTGGCTGTACAAACTGTATGTAGCATTTTTATTTTTAAAAACAATTTTTATTTGTTTTCATTATAATGCATTTTATTGTTATTGACATTGTGATTTACTGTTACTGGTCTTTGTTGTTTTTCATATGTAGTTCTTATTGTGGCATTTATGTTGACATAAACAACCTGTTAATAAGAGATCAGAGAAGGATGTCCAGACTTGTTTGAACTGACAGAAAGGCTACAGTAAGTTAGATAACTGTTTACTCTGATGAGCAGAAAATCATCTGAGACTGCACAACACCTTGAAAATTGAGGCAGATGAACTACAACAGCAGAAGACCATGTTGGGTTCCAGGCCTGTTAACCAAGAACAGAAAGCTGAGGCTGCGGTGGGCTCTGGCTCTCAAAAACCAGACGGCTTGAAGACATAGCCTGGTCTGATGAATCTTGGTTTCTGCTGAGACACTCACATGGTAGGGCCAGAATTTGACATCAACAGCAAGAATCCATAGATCCAACTCACCTTGAGTCAACAGTCCAGGCTGCTAGTGGGGCTTAATGGTATGGGGAATATTTTCATTTCAAACTAGTTCCATGAACATGATAACGAGTTCACTGGTCTTCAGCTGCCTTCCCAGTCACCAGAGCTGAATCCAACACCTTTGGGGTGTTGTAGAATGGGAGATTTAGAGGATGAATGCGCAGCTAACAAATCTACAGAAACTGTGTAATGCAGTCATGCTAACATTGAGTTGAATCTCAAAGGAATGTTTCCAATGTCTTGTGAAATGAATTCCATGAAGAATTGAGGCTGCTCTGAGAGCACAGGGCAGCCCAACCAAGTATTAGTATCGAGTTGCCTAATAAAGTGCTCTGTGAGTGTTTATGAGGAGTGGTGGTCTTGGGTTTGGCTGAGGTATAAATGCTTCACATATACTGTAGATGATTATGTCATTAGACACTGTATTTGGTGGGCTAAAATTATATTGTGAACTGTTATGTAAAATATTATTTAGAAGAGAATAACTCTATCAAAATGAATATGTTAATGGTAAATATTTTGAAGCAAATACAGTAAAAAATAGATATTGATTTTAGTCTGTTTTCAGTACATCATCACAGCATATAAATATTTGCCAAAACTTGACAAGGTTTATCAGAGCAAACTTTTTTGTGCATGTTTTGAATGTTTATGTTGTAAAATTGGACTTCCTGCCTTGTATGGCAGTCACGTATTGGCTGTGCGCACACTAATAAACACAGCCTTGTATGGCAGTCACGTATCGGCTGCGCGCACACTAATAAACACACCCTTGCTTGCACCACATTTACAAAATCTTCAGAAAGAATCTGCATTTCAATAATTATGGGGCATAAAATCCTTGCCAGTGGCATGCACACTGAAAGATTTAATTACAACATCTTCTGGCAGTGCAGGGGAGAGATGCAACACCTACCTCTCCATCCAGCGAGCACAGAGCAGGGTGCGTCTTCTGCAGCAATTAAAAGCCGTTATTAATACTTGCTAGAACTTGCCTTATTTGATGTTAAACTCTGAAACAGTGTTTTGAAGTGAAGACTAGTAAGAGTTTAATTACATTACAGACCTTTTTAGCAGACATTAGGAATGAGGTGAACTTGCAGGTTTGGAAGATCTTTTTTTTTTTGTTACTGCCTTAGTCAGATTGTTCTTCCAGACATTTCATTGGGACAAACATTACTATTTACTTTGGCTACTACTATAGTAAAACTGCTACTATAGCACATCTACATGCTCAAAAAACACTGCTACCAATTACAGAATACCCTGTATCTTCAAGCACATGGGGGCCTTGTGATACTGAGATGCCATATAAATCTTGTGTGGACATTTCTTTTTACTTGTTTTGTTTAGGAGCACATGGTATCTTCAATTACAAAAGAGAAGGAGAACCCATGTGGACAAAAGCAGACCATGACTGTGGACACCAAGTGAGCACAGGGAGGTGTTTGCTGGATGTGAAGCCCTAACATTCCACATTATCTGTATATTAATGAATGTTGTCACAGTTGACACTCTGCTGCTTGTGAAAAACCAGGTTTACATATTAAGGGTTTGCTTATAGCTGAAAATTACCCAGATGGATCCAGCTGACACCATGTCTTCACTGTGTAATACTCCTCAATGGTATTTTCATCTGTTGGGTGAAAGTGAATATCCT
Organism: Chitala chitala; assembly: GCA_025773905.1. Classification (NCBI taxonomy): domain Eukaryota; kingdom Metazoa; phylum Chordata; class Actinopteri; order Osteoglossiformes; family Notopteridae; genus Chitala; species Chitala chitala. The sequence continues at coordinate 15,733,658 of JABJVR010000035.1, forward strand.
TTAATTTCCTGCACACTAAAAACTAGCAGTGAGGTCACAGGATTCTGTGCAGAAAAACATTAATAATGACAATCAGCCTGCGGTTAGACATGTCATGTGTGCAAATGGTCTTTGTGCACAAGCGCAATGATATTTCATTGGTTTTGTGCGCAATTTCCATGAACAAACAAATAAAAAGGAATGTGTATATCCAACAAGGAATTTCTAGTGGCTTTCAAAACAACAGTTTGTTACTAACTGAATGCAATGAGCCAATGCAGGAAAGATTTGGCATTATTCTAATTGCTGGTGAGATACAGCTGAGCTGGTGAGTTTTCTTTAAAGACTAATAAGTTTTCATGATGCCAGAAAAGAATTGCAGATTGTTCAATTGAGAAGCACATTATTTTTTGGTACACCTTAGTAGACTTTCATTGTAGACTTTCTGTTGAGAAAGGAAACACCCATTCTGGCTTTGAAGAAGTTATAAGTTAAGGAATGCTGGATAAGCTCCGGGGAATGTAGCAGTTCCCCGTTATTTTTGTTGCACACTTAATTGTGCACATTCATCATTTCCAGCTAATTCTTTACAGTGATAGAAGTGTAGCTTAAGCTGCTCTAAAGTGTGGGAAAGTTGGTTGCAAAGGTGACAGACTGAGAGCCAGTGACAGTTTGCTTTGTAGTTAAGCTATAGCTGGTATAGATTCTTCACTCACTGGTTCTACGTTTAGAGTCCAGCTCTTGTTATTGCATAGGAGGTTCTGCATCAGTGAAATATACCACAGTACAACCGAATGAAGGGTTTAAACATTAACAAAGAGTTAATGATATGCTGCATGCTATCTCAGATAAAAATGTCTGCTGAAGAAGTAGATGAGCTAATTAATTATATTGACATGCTGGGATCCCAGGGGCTGTTTTAAGAATTGACTGGGTGGAGGTCGGGTAAGCTTAACTTGCATGTATGCAGACACATTAGCACTAGGGGGTGGAGGGACTGAGAGCAACCAGAAACACAGTCTGAATGTCCTCATGGGAGGAACAGGAGAATTTCCACATGCCTGCAGACCCAAAGTGCTTGAGGAGGTCTTGAAACACAGCCAGAGCAAGTGTGAAGTGATGTCATTCTTAATCACTGGCGTGCTAATTATGGGGAGAGCCCTTCGTTGGCGAGATTCTTTGAAGGGTCATTAATACCTACCCCACTGGTGCAATAAATGTCTTGTTCAGTTAGGGCGACCGTCAATTCTTAAAATTCAGTGCCAACACCCTTGGAAATGGTACTAGAGAAGTGTGGGAAACTGCTCAGCTGGGGGAGGGGTTGGGGATTGGAACATAACAAAAACACATCCATAAAACACTTGGGTACATTTTAACAACCTGTCTTAACATTGACTGGCTGACACTGATTGATGGTGCCAATTGTCCAACCATGTTCTCCTGTAAGGAACTTACACTCCCACATTTATAGTGTGGTAACCGTGTAGATATCACACTAACTAGTCTGATTTATTCGACACTGTAAAGAACTCTTTAGGTTTAACAATTTTGCACCTTAAAATCTTTTAGTTTAGTCTTTTTCAGACTATTAAAAATAATCAGAAAATAGTGTATTTGCTAAAAATGGTTCATATGAGGTTCTAGGACTGTGAAGATTGAATGTTATCACAGAAGGTCACACAAAGCAGATATGGAGATGGGTGGGGAAGCAGATGAGCAGGAGGAACAGTGGCTGAGAAACCACAGTGTGAATCAACAAGGAAGCTGAGCAGGAATCCTCACTGCCAACTAGGCTGGGGTAGATATCAAATTATCCCTGTAAATTTTGTTCTTGCTGTCCAGTGGATTGTCAGTATAGATATCTTTGCTGACAGTTCAGCACATGTGAGCATGCAGGCAACAACACACACACACACACACACACACACACACACGCACACATGCACGCACGCACGCACGCGCACACACACACCTTTACATACTTGTACACACACATACAGTATATACAACAGGGCTCACCTACAGTTCATGTTATTGCCAGACAGAAATTAGATTGTGATTATCCAGATGGAATCTGTCCAGATGCAATATAATACATAATACATTTGACATGTTAAGGTGACATAAAATAAATAAAAAGGAAAAAGGGCAGCATTGTCTGCATACACACTAGAATTAAACTTAACAGTTCTCACAGTTTAGCTTTCATTTTGGCTTTTCAACCGGGGGGATCACAGAATATGTGGAATGATGTAAAATTTAAATAATTAATATTGTATAGGACATGAGAATGCTCATTTGGCATGGATGACATTCCAGTTAGGAAGAGCGCAGAGGCAAATGTGTGGACAGCAGGAAGCGCGAGGTGGCCCGCTTTCAGTAGTCCGGGACGCCAGCAGAACAGCATAGCTCATATCCCCGCTAATGATGTCCCCAAGTACCGCCTCCGGGCTGAGAGTGTTGTCTGATATCCACATATCCGCAACATCACACCTTCCCAAGTCCCCCAGTGACCACGGGACAGGCTTCAGGCTATTTTTGCAAGCTGGTCATCCGGAGTGCAATTACAGTTGCCACCCACTGAAAGCTATCCTCTAGGGTGAAGCAGTACTGTAAGATCAGATGGACGCCTGGTGGAGACGGTTGGCTCTGGCTTGGTTTGCTGTGCAGTAATACCTGAACTCCTGCATTGTCTCCTCAACACTGTCTTCTCACACTGACAAACACCTTTCGTTGTTTAGCTGCAAATACTGTTACCTGGGTATTCTGATGCTTCACTGATTTCCTATATGCGTTGACCCTGAATGAGTCTGATATTTGACAAGCCAGTAAGAGGGTGACTTTCTAGATTGTATTTAAGATGTGCAGTTAGACTGCTCTTTCAAAATCAAGATTGTATTTGGGAATGAAACAAAAAAACAAAAAAAGCAGGAATGGGCAGTGTGTTCCCTATGTGTTGCACTAACTTAGGGAGACAAGGAGGGATTAATCATTCATTTACCCCCATGGTGCTGAGCAGTGGCAGCCCTTAATACCTACAATATTTCCACTAACGTTCTGATGTGGTGAAACGGCAGTTTAAGAGCCGATAAATTGGATATGCCAGAATGTGTGGGGGTGGGGTGAATTGGGTGAAGAGTCTTATAAGCGATGCTGAGGGGGTAGTTAAAAAACGAACCGATAAAGGTAACGGCCACCCCGAGTCCCAAGATGATGCTCAGCCTGCCTCAGGTCCTCGGGGGTGGACAAGCTCACCTGCTCAAAGTCATGCGTCGCTATCTTCTCAAGGTTGCCGTGGAGATTTCATCACCACTATTGCTCACTCACCTGTTCCCACCCATGATCATGACTGCACTGTGTTTTATTACCCTTATTACATGCACAGATGTAGTTGCTTTGTCATTCACACAGGCCTGCCTTGGGTATGCTGAGAAGACATTTTAAGTCAGGGCCCAAGCTGGTCCAGAACTGTCATGCTTTGAGAATTTTAGGATCTGTGAAACAGCGAATCCAATTTAAAAGTAATAATTTTGTCCAAGGAAGAAATTAATATAGGTGTGAAGAAAAAGACACCAAAACATGCACAACCCATGTGAGGGAACTAAATGCATGCTCCTTCCATAACCTGACATGTTTACATTATGCAATTATTAAAATGGGCCTTGAACCTCTGCCAGTTAGGTTGTATAACAAATAGAAAGAGCAGCATGGCACTGCCACACCGATGCCAGGCCCATGATATAGGTCTCACTTTTTGTAGCATTGCTGACCAAGAGACTAAGCATAACTACAATGGAGGGCACCTTCCATAAGCCAACAGAGAAAGCCCACACTTACATGTTACCCACCTTCACCTGCTTTAAGTTATCGATCTCCAATTACATTTTGCTATCGGCACCATATTCTACAGAGAACAATTGTACTTTTTTAATGCACAATTAAAATTCAGAGGAAAGTGGGATCCTTTATATCCAGTCTGAAAAACATCAAGCTGTCAGGATGTTTCATGAATCAATATGAATCTTTTCATCTGGATACCAGCCTCTTCCTGCTAATTATGAACAGCCCCCAACTGACTACTGCTTATCTCGATTATGCTCTCTCTCATGTGGCTGTTGAACTCTAGAACATTCTGTCTCCTTTTCGTTCACTGTGAGAGATGGTAAGATCAGTCTGAGGCAGTTTGCATGTCCTGTTACCGGAAACTCTTGTGCCAATTATGCCGATGAAAACTTTGTATCTATGAGTGTGAATTTCTGAGTGAACAGAATTCAGGATTATTCATCTGATAGGCCAGTTTCTTTTGTTCATCCCACTGTGATAAGTATAATTTGATGGTTTAGCAAATTTCTCCCTCCTATAGCCTACTGTAACACTTTAAATTAAACCCAACTGTATGTCTTTGCTGCAGACAGCCAGTGATATAGGTCACATTGTATAGTAGATTATATTTTATTTATAAATTTCTTTTTAAATAATCAGCAAAAAGACATTGCACAGTAAATGAAGACATTGGGGAATGTGCTGCTGGCTACAGACACGTTTGAATGACCCGTGTTCTCCACTTCAGGCCCTTTCATCCCTCTTCCTTTTGCTCTGCCAGGATTTGTGGAGAAAAACCAATATTTGAGCACCAGACACCTTATGAAACCCAACAGCAAAGAAAAAAGGCTTTGATTGCCTGTGATAAAAGCAGCTTATTATTGAAAACAAAGTCCCTAGAAAACCAGGCAATGTAAATCATAATCTTAGTGGGCTAACTCAAAGTGCTCACAGCTGAAGCAGGTGTATACAGAACTAAAATCTTCAGGGGAAGTCAGTTGTGCTGTTGGAATTGTACAGTACAGAATTGGGGATAAGGCCTGGAGCAAGGCTACCAAAAAACAACAGCTATATTAATGACATAACTGCAAATCTCTCTTGCACTTCAAGCCAAGAGCAGCTTTGCTGGCTTGTGGCTCTCACTGCTTCCTTAACAAACTCCCGTTCAAAGTTCGGTATGCAGAGATTGCTACTTCAGCCAGTACTCACATTTATTTTGAGAAACTGGTATAATGAGTTCAGGTAATAATCAAGGCCAGTTGTTCTGTTTAGATTTTAAAAACCCTGTAAAAATTGTACCACTCTTGTTCCTCCTTTTCAGTCCTATTGCAATTGTTCTGCCATTTGTTTACTGACACGAAGTAGAGAGAAAATGTGAGTCATAACATTTTTCTCGAGTTTTACGAGCTGAACGTCGATGCAGATTACTTCTATTTTTCCATCACAAGTATATCAGAATTATTTTTTATATCTTTTACACAAGCTGCATGAATTCTAATTCATGTTCTTCACCAGTAAAAAACCCTTATCGTTTGTCCTGTCTACATTTTATATTCAAATCACATTAAGTTCATATTAAATGCTAATGTGTGGTAGGCTTGGTTACACTGACATAACATCTGTAACATCTGCATTTTCCCTGACCCCTGTCAGTGGCCACGGCAACCACAAACTGATGAGTGTGTAGGCACAGCAAGGTAAGTACAGAATGTGTTTCCTGTTGGTGTGTTAACAAGAAGGTGTGTGTGATCCTTCTTATTTCCATTTGCTCTGGTGCTCAGACAGAGGACATGGTCCCCTCTGTATGTTAATGCAGCTCAACAAGCTTATCATTTTGCTGGCAGGTTTGTGCTTGAAGAAGATGTGAATGCAATCCTCAATTGGACTGAGTGTGTTCAATTTCCTGGCACTGAAGGGCAAACATAGGTAGCTACAGAGCAGTAGTGTTGGTTATTAGCAGGATACCTTTTTCCAGCCCTGGGGGGAACACCATGTGTTCAGCATGTCACTGTCTGTGGTTTCTTACTAAAGTCACTGGCAGAAGCATCATGCAAGGCACAGGCTGAAATCCGTCTGGAATAGGCTAACTTTTCTATTGCAACACCTATAAAGCACCTTGGGGCAACTGTGTTGCAAAAGGTGATATATTAAAAAAAAGTTAAATTCAATTCAATTTAGATTGACAGGAATATAAAGATTTGAGTACTATAACAAATTTTTGATGTATAAATTTACAATGTGCCAATGTGGTGCTTGTTCATATTTGTGCATTATATCAAAGATCTGAGAAAAGAGTTGTGACAGAATATGGACTTGTACTTAAATCTGACTGTTAATAAGGGGAGGAAAGCTATGATAACGGTAGACATTTCTCATCATCAGATCTGGGGGCGTGTACCAGGTGATGGAAAATAGGTGAACGCTCAACTCTGATCGACAGTGTTTCTGATGCTGCACCTGAAGCCATTAAGCCATTTACTATGTGTAGTCACAAACCAGAACGCAGAGCCACTAGCAGAGCATCAGTGGTCCTGAGGAGAGAGCAAGTAGTTGCTATGGTGGCAATCACACTCCTACCCACTAAATCAGTTCTGTGCCATTTTTCAGGAGAGAAACATGAACTAGGTTGTGTGGCACACTTTCTCACAGGACACATTGCTGTCTCAGCGTTTCCTGTTCCCATGTCCCATTCAAGCTTCTTAAGTGTGTCTATTTCCTTTTATTCTATAATGTGAAAACACTCTCAAGGGACTTAATGAACAAGGGAAACGTTTGAGGGATCTAACATTCACATCATGTGACTGCTCATGGTAAATGAAGATTTGTGTGAATGCCTTTTGATGGACAGGAGTCTTGACTAAGGTGTGTACTAGCTCGTGGCCTACATTACTCTTGCCCTGATCCATCCAGAGATGTATGGAAGTACAGCTGCCTTGATTGGACAAACAATTACTGTGAGGAAACAAATAAATGGATGCTTATCCCAGTTACATGCTTCAGAAGCTGCAGTTGACTGCCACAGAGAGGATTGTGATACAGGCAAATGGAAGGCAAGACCTGTTTTTGAATCCATTTATTTTTTAAGCACCACTATATAGGCTGCATGAAGAATTAAAACTCATGTAGTGTTTCACAAAACTCACGTGGAACATTGAATGAGACAAATGACAAGGGTTCTGGAGCCTGAATGGTTCTGGACCCTTAAGGGTTCTGGAGCCTGAAGAGCTCTGGAGCCTGAAGAGTTCTGGAACCTGAAGAGTGAGGGAGTCTAACGTTTTTTTCCTCAGGCATAAAAGTAAAAAAAAAAAGTATATAGAAATAGAAAAAAAGAGACTGAAAGTGAGATGGAAGCGTGGTAACAAGCTGTTGCTGAGGACCACAAAGAATGAAATATTAAGCTTTCTAATTAAATCGAGGAGACCTCTTGCCTCCCTGTCAAGGTTGTTTTGGCTATTATCCTGCCATTATTATGTGACGGCCAGTGACTGGGGTAATTACAGCTCTCTCTGACCAAAAGAAAGTTTACATTCTGAAAATCTTCATTAATTTATAGAGGGCAGATTTTCCATGGTAACTACAGTAAAGTACAATTTACTCACATGCACCTAACCATGGCTACCATTGTTAAAATGCATTTGTTTACTGCATGTTTACTGCAACAAAAATAAGGTAATAATTATTGACTCTGGGAATGATTTTCTCCTTGACAATTTACCCAAGATATTTGAATTTTCATATTCAAACCTGAATGTGTACAAATATGAGCTGCCATTGACCCATACATGTGAAAAAAGTTTTAAAAGTACGAATCTTGGCTACCTGTATAAAAACAATACAGCTGCCAAAGGCAGGTTGATATTCAGGTAAAGCATGAGAGAAATGAAAATGTAATGAACAGAACAGATCAGCAGCTCATTACTTTGAAATTAATAAGACTGAAAAAGATTGTTTCTGGGACAGGAATGACAAACTGACAAGTCTACTATTATGCATAATAACAAACAGGCCCTCATTGTTTCAGGGCTGTCTAGGAAGTCCTGTTCGCATATCTCAAGATTACCCTTAAAAGGTTGAATATACACATGCATTATTACTGAGAAATGTCTATGCATACATTTGAATCCTAAAATACTTACCTCTGGTGTCAAACCACATTTACATTAGAATCGTTTCTTACTGATGGCAATTGTAACTATGGTGTCATTTTGCATTATTTTTTGTTTCATTTGTGAAGTTTCTTTATGCTGATTTGTATTCTATGTCCTAATGCCTTTTTTTCTGACAAATCATGCATTTTTCCTAAATCAAAAAAAGAGAAAAGATTTGAGAAAGCAAGAAAGTCTTACAAAAACAGATGGAGGATGCTGCAGTATCTGCAGATGACCAATAGGTGGCACTCTGAGTCTTGGAGCAGCCCATTTGAAGTGCAGAGATGAGAAAAGGAGCATTTCTATTCTTCTCTCTGCAGTTAAAGTGTAAGAGTGAAGTCCATATGAGTGTATATGTAAGGTTTACTTTTGTGAGTTTAAGCTAATGACCATAACTAGTGGACGACTCCCATCAATATAAACTTCAGTCTTCTTTTCCCCTCTATTTCTTAATATCACCTTTCTCTCACTGGCATGAAAAAAACACTTCTCACTAGTTTAGTTGTGTAAGAAACCTTGAGAACATGTCCTAAATGCCTTAATGATAATTATAATTTAGTGAATACTTACCCTTTAAAAAATACTGACATTCCATACACAAGCAATTATATTTAGATTTCAGCGCTGGCAGAGGAAAGTGTAAATTGAAGTGTTACTGATTTGTGTGAAATAGAACTCCCTGGAATGCAGTACACTGAGTAGTCTGTCAAATGCATTAATTTAATAGTAATCTTTTCTGCCTAATTTATATTACAGCCAGAAGAAAGGTTACAATGGAACACACGTCCACTCCATTTAAAAGCAAGTGTTATTATTGCACTGTATTCTCTCTGCTCAGTGACGATTCTGAAAGGGACAATGAAGTGTGAAGAAGATGCGCCGTTAGCTCTTTCTCCTTTCATGGTTAAGGACACGGTAGCTGCTGATACCAGCTTATTGATTTGTGGTTATTAGGGGTTAAGCATTTAATAGTGATCCGTGCTCCAGTTCACAGTCCCCAAACCTCCTCAAGGGAGCCAGCAGTTCAGACCTGACGGCGTAGCCTTTTAAGAGGTCTTCAGGTTGTGTTAAGTGTCCTCAGCAGTTATCCTGACATGGTGCCATATTCAGGAACTCTCCTTTGGGGTGGGAAGGGTAAGATGGGGGACACTCTGTCAAAATAAATCACAAACACATGCATATGTTTTTTGAGCACCAATGCCAGACAACTGGCTGTTTGACTCCATCGGCCATTTCTACGGCATATTTAATCACAGACTCTTCTCACACCTAATTAATGAATACATACAGGACTCTTTTTTGGGAAAAATGATATATGTGTTTGAGGGTTTGGTGCAAACTGGCCTGTGCAACACTGCATTACAGCCAGCAGTGTTCTTCTCTGTTGTGTTTACATGTGCTCCATCAAGCTGCACTAAACATCGGCTTTGTGGAATGCAATAGATGTACTGTATAGGCGGCAAAATGCAGGAAATATGCAATACAGGAAAGGCTTAAGTATGCAGAGGTTAGTGAAAGGCAGTGAGAGGTTAGTGACCACTGTCCCTCTCAGATGAGAATCAGTGAGTGATGCTGTCTAATTCACTTCTGGTGACTGATTTGTCACACTTTCCCTACATTACCTGATTTTCACATATGTACATTTTTTTGCAGTCCAGGAGGTGAGAACCTTGATTATTGTTTATTCACATGTACTCTACTGTTACTTTAGGCTGCTAATTTAATTATAAAGTCTGATTTACAACTTGTCTGCCTTTCTGCATTCTGACTACTCGATGCTTCTCTGTGGTAGGATGAGAAAAAGACATACAGACACACACTGCAATGCATTTATAGCAAGTGCATTGTGCTGGAAATACAGTGTAGTGGAGGTGCAAAATGCAACATATGCAGATAGCATACAGGAAAATGAGGATACAGGAGGGGCAGAAAGTGGGATGCAGAGAGCTCAGGATGTGCAGGCCGCAGGCAATGCAGCCTGCTCTGGAGCCTGGGGTGGTGCATGAGTGGGGGGGGGGGCATCAGCTACGCATGTCAGGCCAGGCTTGGAGGCAGGGAGCCCAACAGGAAGCTAGGTCTAAACAGCTCAGCAATCAACAGGGGGTGGCAGGGAGAAACTGAACCGGTGCCCCCTGTGGAGAAACGATAATGTTGCAATGGGTTAACCATCTCACTACCAGTTTGTGTAGTTCAGTACCAATCAGACTGGCATTCAGCACACTTGTATCACAGGGGTTATCTTTCTATGTATTTTGATAGTCTGAGTTTGGTAGTCTTACATACATATACAAAACGTATAGTATTATAATAATATAATTGTTTGCTGTTAATATATTTATGCATCTTAGCTATATTCTGCCAGCTGGTTCCGGCATCGACACCTTCAGCTCCTGGCCCCCCCTTCAGGAATTACAATCTGATTAGGCTGCACGTGGAGAGCAGCACCAACACGTGTGGTGGAACATTTCACTCACCACCTACAACGGCTTCTGAGGTGAAGGTTACTCGAGGATCCCACGGTTATGCTGCAACGCTGCTTCACCATGAGGTTCATTTGGATTTGGCTCGGTTCCCTAAAACTGACACTCAGTGTTCTCCTCTGGTTGTAGTTTTGTTAAGAGTATGGTAATATGGTAGTGTCCTTTATTTTGTTGTAAAAAATAGAGTGTGTTTTTTTCAGAATTTGTTGAAAACTTTCACCCACTTAGCTGCACACGTGTACAAAACCACCTTACGCAGAGCTCTGTGCTAAAGGCTCCTTCTAGGACTTGGGCAGTCAAACCTGAAACATTTTGGTAAAGAAACATTTTAATTGCTATATCATCCGCTTTTCTAACTGTGCAGTGAATGTTGTTTTGTGTGCGGTGCATTTTCAGTGAAGACACAAATCAAGGTCGAATGTCTTTGTAAAAAAGTCTTCACATAGTTCAGTTCAGAATTGGTGTTCCCACCACTTTGGGTTTCACAATATTTGACCAGAACAGAGCAGCTTATCTACTTTTAATTTCTAAAAGCTATTTAATTTCAATCAAAACATGAAATAAAATAAATGTTTTGTTACTATATAATTTTAGACCTTAATTTTTTTATTAATAAACACGTATTACATATTATTTCAGAGTAACATTTTGTGTATTTTTCTGGTCTTCTGCACTATTCAAAACGTTACTTTTTCAAATAGCCATTTAACTATTTATTTAGTCAGTTTATTATATAGTTTCAGTTTTGCATTATTCAAAATGTTATGCAGAAATTCTGCTGTGAGTGCCACGTACTGTATATTGGATTTTATTTGATTATATGGTGATGAAATCGGTTGCAACTGACACAGCGGCGTGCATATTAACACACATAAACCAAGCCACAAGGGAGAGAAGCGAGAGCTGGTTTGGACACTAAGCTCCTGTCTCTGACGACAATGAAGATGTTCCTGGGAGCTCTCCTCCCCCCATCCCACTGCAGAAAACCATACAAGAGTCCCTCAAATGTATATAAGACCCAACACTATTGTTTCACACACTTTAAACAAGGATAGACAATATTGAGTCAGGAGGGTCTGGACAAATGGATGCACACAGAGTGCCTGTGATGCTCAGCAGAGGGCAGAGGGCATGCTGGGACCATTTTTATAGACAATCTTCAGCCATGGCAGAACTTGTCTTTCTGTTGCAAGCATTGTAAGGTAAATTCTGTGTGTTTAATGATACGGATCCGCTATATTGAGAGCTACAAGATAAGCTTCATGAGAAGCCTATGCTTCTTAGAAATCACTTTCCAAAGGTAAGAAACATGAAACTGTGGTTGCAGTTTTTTTATCCCCACCATTAGCTGGTGTGGAACTTGGGCTCATTAAATGACTTCCCGGGGTACTTACACAAAATTCATAGTGCCAAGACTGGAAGCACTGAAGGCCCACACTCAGTGAGCACATGTGATGTGCAGTGTTTTCTGTGATTGTCTTTATGCAGTACACTGAAAGCGGAGGTGATTCAATACAATATCAATCTCAGCTGCATTGGCTAGGCAAGATCTTCTTTAGCGTTCCTTTAATGTGCAAATTATGAGCTGCATGAGTCTCGGGAAATTGAGCCCAGATTTTGAGAGAGGAGCTCCTGGATGGTAAAGTTTAAAGATCAAGCATGTGCTGGTGCCTTGGGTGTTCAGGCATGGCTGGACCTCTTCTGCAGACCAGCTCTGGTCGCTGCTGCTAGCTCTTCTCTCCAAGGCCATGTGAAGGGCTCCTTGGCTCTCAGCAGATGTCTGGGAGCAGGGGAAAGGGTGGGCAAGCCATGAAATTACCCCGACAGCAGCAATGCCGCTCTGCTCCCCGTACGACCAAGGCCTCATGCAAGAAAATTGGCAGCCCCCCCTGCCTTTTTTTTCAGGTCTGTTGCACACGGGGCGGAAAAGATTGTATTTATCACCTGTCAGCGTTTGGCAGCACTGAGTTACGCGACGCAGGACAGCATAAAATTATCATACACAAGCATGAAATTACAAAACTGCCCGGGGACCCAACAACAAAATTATTTCTCCTTTTTTTGGAAAGGATGGAGGCCATTCAGGAATGGTGGTGTTCAAGAGGGGTGGGGGAAGTTGTTTTGGAGGAAAAGGGGACTGACTTACAGAGGACATTTATTAATTTTTGCACACCTTGACACCCTTCCCTGGACAAAGTTAGGCAGGTAATAGCAGGGGGCCATATGCATGTTAAAGATGGGGGGGAGGGGGGGTAATGACATACACACTCACATGTACCCACTCCTTGGTATCGCACTTGACTCCGCTACAGAAATGTGACTATATATATGCTGTCTTGGTGACTGCGTGACCATGTGAACAGACGGTATGGAAATTTATTCCCTGCTGAACACACGTCACAAGACAGAGTGCTATATACGTTTTTACGGCCGTGAACACTATTTGGACAGTTTAACCTCACTTAAAAGTTAGAGAAATAGCAGAGGAATGCTGAATATTGCAGTATGAAAGCTAATACAGTGTGATACTGATGCTTGTTTGGTGTACTTTTCTATCCTCATACCTGGTGTGTCAGTTTCACACTGGGAAATAAAAGACCCAACATTCTTCTGCCAACACTAATGGCCCTAAATTAACTTCTGCACACAGTCTGACACACTACATTTAGACATTATTTGTCCAATAATAATAAAAGAATAAAAATAAGGCAGCATGGTGGTGTGGTGGTTAGCACTGTCGCCTCGCACCTCCAGGCCAGATGTTCAGGTCTGTGTGCGTGGAGTTTGCATGTTCTCCCTGTGCTTAGTGGGTTTTCTCCGGGTTCTCAGGTTTCCTCCCACAGTCCAAAGACATTCAAGTTAGGTTCATTGGTGTCTCCACATTTCATGTTGTGTGTGTGTGCCCTGCAGTGGGTTGATGCCTCGCCTTGGGTGTCCCCTGCCCTGTGCCCCATGGGCCCCAGGCTTCCCATGACCCTGAACTGGGTAAGCGGTATTGAGAATGGATGGTTATAGAGAATAAGGTAGACACACACACATATATATATATATATACTTTTTCATGATTTTCTATAAAAGGAAGCAGTACTGTAGCTTGAATAACACTTACAGAATAACACTTACAGCAGGCCAGTGGTGCAGTAACATGCTGTTGTACTTGTGAGAATACTATTTAACCTTAGTACATGTATTTTGTTCAACCCTATGCTAGATGTACCCGTTAAACAAAAGTAAAATGATTAAAGTATATTCTAAACACAGCCCTTTAGTCGCCGCTCTATAACATTAATTATGTGACATGGTCTGTATCACAAAGTTCACGTGTCTCAGGCAGAGTGAGCAAAATACCGTGTGTCCTGTCAAATGTCCCGTCCCATAGGCTGGTGTAGGACTAGCACTAGGACTAGTGATTGGTCTAAACTGAAATGTGTGTCACAAACAATAAGAGTACGTGTGATTGGCCATGCAGTGGCATGTTATAAATGTGGTGTAAATTTGAGGTATGTGTTTCACTACGGATATTTCTACGTAGGCGTGTATCTACTTCATGTCGTGTTCATGTCGCTGTGTGCGTGTACGTGTTGACCAGGAAAGACTGGTGGGAAACAAACATTCCAACAATATTCTATGAACAATTTATTAACATCCCGCTCTAAATAACAAAACAGCAGGGCTAACCTGACACGCACAAACAAAAGCGGCTGCTTTAATATAACTGCTGCATTCCTGCAGCACTACAGAAGCAGAGAGAAGGAAGTGAAAGGAGAGCGGGGCCTGCCCAAAGCTGCACTGGGGCTGCACTGGACGAGCTTTGATGGGAGGACAGGTGGCTTTGGCTGAGAGCGCAACACTGAGCCAAGGACAGACTTAACGCTTCATTAATACTGTTCAAGGGAAACACTGGTCAATATTTATAGAGCCACCACTGAGCACTGTGGCCATACATGGCTCCCCGTAGCTGAGACGGGGATCACGTAAGGAGTGTGCTGTTGCCCCAGGTGAGCTCCCGGATGCAGGAGACCTGACACACGTGTGGAGGGGGGCTGGGGGCCGGGGGCCAGGGGCCGTACATGCGGGCTACGTATGAGCTGTGTGCGAGGTGTTTGTCATGACAAAAAGCTTTCGGCCTCCTTGGGAGCACTGAGCAAGATCGTATCACAGCAGCCCCTCTGTGAGGAAGGTGACCATCAGGTGTTTGTGCTGAAGAAAAGACACCTTGCTTAGAAGGTTCAAATGCAAGATTTGTCAGTGTCAGAAAAACATTTTCAATTAATGGAATTTGTCTGCACTTTTGATATTATGGTGATGATAAAAGCTAGTAATGCTTTATTTTTACATGTTGGTTCCTGTGTTATGTAGTACCCCACCCAATTACTCTGTACTCCCCCTAAAGTCTGGATATGTATGTTTGTGTGTGTGTGTGTGTGTGTGTGTGTGTGTGTTCTCCTATTCCATGATTCTGTGAAAGAAAAAGGATGCACAGGTCTTTCACACGGAGACACAGCGCGACATTTCCATCCTTCAGATCTGACAGCGAGAAAACAGGGGGAAAGAACGAGCGAGCCCTGAGAAAGGGAGAGAGAGGCTGAGAGAAAGGAGGAAGAAGGGAGACAAAGGCGCGAAGGTGTTCCCATCATTCCCGCACGCCCGCCTGCTCTGTGCTCAGGTGGCTCAGCGCTCGCCCCGGCCAGGCCTCATCAACGTGAAGGGCGATCTCATCTTTTCTGCATCTCTCCTCGCCGTCGCTTGATTAATTGGGTTCCAAATATGCTGGCAGAATACTTAATGTCCCCTCCCCCGCTCAAATACCACTTCTCCCTCTCATACACTTGTTTTTTTTTAATCTCGCCACCTCTCTCTCTCTCACTCTGTGAATCTCCGCTTGCATTTACATACGCTTGGTATTTGAAGCAGGCAAAGGAATGAAGAAATATATATAAAAAACTATTTAACAATAATAATGATGCTGACGATAAAATTAATTATAGCAGGCGAAATAAAAAAGGAAGTGGTTCTTTAATTTGATATGAAGAGAGCTGATAGCAGGTGAAGAATGCACGGTCCTCCCAAGTCTGGAACAGCGAGAGAGAACAAAGACTTACCCGATGAAACACAGAATAAAAATACAACAATTAAAAATATAATAACATCGGTCCGCTGTATTAAATGAGCAATGTCAAATCTTTCTAGTGAAAATAATGGTTGCGCTAATAACTTTCCTAACTTGTTTTTTTTTCTTGATGTTTTTCTCCACATTGTGGGTCTCAAGGGACAAAGAAAAAAATGACAACAGAGAGAGCTGTACCATCAGTTTTTAATAAATGCTCTCCCCAAGGGATATTTTTTATGTTTTCAAAAAA
The DNA here is from genome assembly GCA_025773905.1 of Chitala chitala. Lineage (NCBI taxonomy): Eukaryota > Metazoa > Chordata > Actinopteri > Osteoglossiformes > Notopteridae > Chitala > Chitala chitala. The sequence continues at coordinate 15,749,447 of JABJVR010000035.1, forward strand.
AAACAGAAAAACAAAAAACAGCACCTCACCAGTCCTTTCCAGCAGAGCTGCTGTATTTCACCAATCACATTACATTGCTTACTGTCCACATCGTTGCTCTTTCATTCTGAATTCCTGCAAATCCACCTTGGCATTATGTTGTCCATGTCTTTGAGCCTCTCAGTACTTTTTTGCAGAAGTTCTTCTTGTATGTCATCATACACCAAACCTACATCTGCATCTGCATTTTATGAAATTTCAAAACCAAACTGAAACTTCTGTCTGTGGTCAGAACGATGCAGGTGGGGTCAGTGTCTTGACAGGCAGAGTCTGCTTGGATGTGTAGTTAAAGAGAGGTTAGGGATGAAGAGGGGAGCGCGTGTCTGAGAATGGAGGAGGGGTGTTGGGCTGGACAGCGGGATCAGTGCTGATTTAATTTTCAAAGTTCATGCAACAGTGAGGCGTCCCTTTTAACCACCACTAAATTGTTTTTTGACAGAACCCTCGAAGCAATTTCTCCCCCTGCCATTTGATTTACATATGATCTTTAAACACCGGCACTCTTCTAATAGCTGCTGGGTTATCATTCAAATCACTCCTTCGATGCCACGCATTGGGATAGGTCATTCTCCAGACCCACTCTCAAGACAGCCACAGAGGGGGAGAGAGAGAGATGGGGAGGGGGAGAGAGAGAGAGAGAGAGAGAGAGAGAGAGAGAGAGGGAGAGA
>JABJVR010000035.1:15750253-15761426 GCA_025773905.1 Chitala chitala
AGAGGGAGAGAGAGAGAGAGAGGGGAGAGAGAGATGGGGAGGGGGAGAGAGGTGGAAAGACAGATGTGAAGAGAGGGAGAGAGGGGGGATAGGGGGAGAGAGAGGGACAGAGAGAGTGAGAGAAAGGGGGAGAGAGGGAGAGAGAGAGGGGAGAGAGAGAGGAAGAGTGGAGTGCTGCACATAAAAAAATGTATAACTAATGAAATAAATTGATTAAAGGGCAAAATCAATTGCTTTACTGCTTGCAATGAAGATCTAGTGCTTAATTTAGCATGGAGCTGCAAGGCAAGGCATTAACTGTGAACAATTCCAAATCTAATTGGTGCTAAAAGAAGTACAGTAATGAAGCGTCATTTAGGGCCTGTCTCAGTTTCCTGCCTCTTCTCCCTCTTCCTGTGTTTCACATGTAGTTTGTGACCAGCTTTTGTGATTTGTGATTTATAGAACTCTGTGAGAATATACAGTTAAAGTCACATCGGAACACAGCAGAATTACGAGGGTGATTTTGGTGTGGGGTGTTCTCAGGTTTGGGTTTCTGTGCAGTATAACATAAGGCCCTGCTCCTAAGTGTGTTGTTTTATACAGCCCTTCCCTCTGAGGAGTCATCCACCAATACTAACATAACCACAGAACCACACTCAAGGGATGGATTCTTGCAACTTTTCTTGCAAGAAAAATTTGTTTGAATGCAACAGAGTTGTCAAGTGGTGAAATTTATATATTTTTCCTGATCTGACTGAGTATATTTCTGTAAACCAGCGTTTGAGCTAAACTGAGATAAATGTAGAACGTAAAAAGCAATATTAAAAACAGCATTGCGGTTATACTTTATCTCACCTACTCAAAGTCAGCCTTCATTTTCTCTCCTGTGCTGTATAAAAGGTCTTTTTGGGGATTTTTTTTTCCACAAAGTCAGACAGGAGAATCTGGTAAATGGCTGAGAAAAGGTTAAGTAAAGTTTAGGCCAATTACAGTGCTGGGAGCAGTAGATGGGTCCTTTGCGTTTTTGCAATTATGGGTGATATTTAGAGCGATGGGGACTGTCAGGAAACCTTTCTCATCAAAAAGGAGCAGCTTTAGGAACTCGGTGACAAATGACATTAGGTGCCAACTGCTCTTACAGCATGATAGGCTGTTTGCCATGCTAATGTAAAGTGTGGTTCTGACATTAAAAAAATTCACTTGAAAGGAATTAGAGCGTGTTCCAGATCTTTTCAGCTAATCGGAGTTTACTGCAGGCTGCCAGTTTTATGTTAGCCAGAACTCAGCCGGTCTCTGATAACAAAATGCAACGTTTTGAAATGCTTGGGATCATTTGTGCTTTATTGTTGAAAGTGGGAAGTGGAAAAAGGAAAAGCTAAATAAGTGAGATAACCAAGCTGAAGTGTGAGAGACCTGAAGATATTTGTTACCTAGCAGCTGTCAAGTTTCTCTCTTTAAGTTGGAAAACAAACTTAAAACATCACGTAGCAGGGAAAACTCACACAAATTCATAGACACACATGCACATTTGTGTAACACACACACACACACACACACACACACACATATATATATATACACACGCACATATACACATACACACAAACCAAAACACACACACACACACATTCCTTTCTTTCCTGACCTCCCTGGGGTGCTCTATGAGGGAGAGTTTCTGCTCACTGGGCCCTCCTAAACAGCAGCAGCTAAGCAAGGGTACACGGTTGTGGTAACGAGGCTTCAGAGACGTCCAGTCTAGCTGCGCCCACGGCAGCCGCGCCACTGAAGCACCCGCTGACAGTTCATTACGGGAGCTCAACCTGTCAGCACAGCACAGGAACTGCGTCTGCCCGGCATGCCGCCGCTGTATTTCGCTTCGGACGTAAACATCATCCATCATCATGTGCGGTGGGAGATAATGGGTACAGACACCAGGCCAGCTTCAGCGTGGGACACTCATCCACGTTTGTGGGTGTCCGCTCATAGTAGAGTGCACTAATTAATAGGGAATGTGTGAGCATAATTACATCACGCTCATTTACATCGCATTAACAGTTTGCTTAGCAATCGCCTTCATCCAAAGAGACGTGTATGGTGTATTCCTTTTGGACTTTGGAGTAATTTCTACAGGTGGATATTTAATCAGTGCAGTTTAGATGAACTACCTTGATTAATGAAGGACCATAAACACTGCACTATTTATTAAAATTGAATTATTTAATCATTACAATACAGTGATTATGAGCAATCTTTCAAAGACGTGGCAGAAATTCTGACTTTATATTGAAAATTTTCACTCTTAAAGCTTGACCACCTGCTGAGTCTTCTCACTGCCCTTCCTCACGTGTCCTTCACAGAGGGGATTTGGGCTTAGCCACAAGGGTCCTGTTCACTTTGTGTGTGCAGGGCCAGGCACAGGTCTGTGTGGAGGGCCTGGCACAGGTCTGTGTGGAAGGCAGGCATGGGTTTTTTGTACAGTGGTGGCATGGGTCTGTTTGTGTAGGAGTGGGCATGGGTCTGTTTGTGTAGGAGTGGGTATGGGTCTGTTTGTGTAGGAGTGGGCATGGGTCTGTTTGTGTAGGAGTGGGTATGGGTCTGTCTGTGTAGGAGTGGGCATGGGTCTGTTTGTGAAGGGGTGGGCATGGTTCTGTCTGTGTAGGAGTGGGCATGGGTCTGTTTGTGTAGGAGTGGGTATGGGTCTATTTGTGTAGGAGTGGGCATGGGTCTGTTTGTGTAGGAGTGGGTATGGGTCTGTTTGTGTAGGAGTAGGCATGGGTCTGTTTGTGTAGGAGTGGGTATGGGTCTGTTTGTGTAGGAGTGGACATGGGTCTGTTTGTGTAGTTGTGGACGTGGGTCTGTTTTTGGAAGGGTGGGCATGGGTCTGTTTGTCTAAAAGTGGGCATGGGTCTGTTTGTCTAGAAGTGGGCATGGGTCTGTTTGTGTAGGTGTGGGCATGGGTCTGTTTGTGTAGGAGTGGGCATGGGTCTGTTTGTGTAGGAGTGGGCATGGGTCTGTTTGTGAAGGGGTGGGCATGGGTCTGTTTGTGGAGTAGTGGCTTTGCGCTGTATGTGGAGGGGTGGCATTGGTCTGTATGTGGTGTAGTGGCTTTGCTCTGTGTGTGGAGGGGCGGGCATGGGTTTGTGTGGGAGTCGAGACAGAGCCACCACTGTTGCTTCTTTTGGTTAGCAGCAGCTGGTGGTTTGATAGAGGAAATGTGGCATTTGTCTGTCACAAATTCTCACTGTTCTGTTCATGGAGGCAGCTCTCCATAGCTCTGGGGCAGGCTGTTGTAACAATCTGTCTGTGTGTATGTGTATGTGTGTGTGTGTGTGTGTGTGTGTGTGTGTGTGTGTGCACATCAAGGGGTGGGAGGAGGTGGGTTAGGCTGCAGCAAGGACAAAAGCCAGGAGCAGCATCATTAGCCAAGCTAACGAGAGGATGTATGTGGAAAAAGCTGAAGTGCAGCAGCTCCTCACTGTCTCACAGTGTCACACACTCCAGCCTGGAGAAAAGGGCTGTGACAGGTCTGACAGAGGAGAAATATGCCCCTACGTGATCAGGTACATAACTGTCCCTGTCCTGCCCTGCCAGCCCAGTGTTACTCCAGGCGAGCTGTGACAGGAGAAAGCCACCAGCCACCACACGCCATCAGAGATGAGGGCAAAACACAGGAACCCACTGAAGGTAGAGGTGTAAACACAACGCTCCTCATAATTTTCTCGCTCAGCAGCAAAGTCAGACGAAACAGATAGCGCGCATCTTGGCAGTTCTGGGGTACTTCTGAAGCAATCTTAACAAGTGCTATCCTCAGCTTTCCCTTAATGTCCTATCTACAAGAGCTTTTTAAACTAACTTTCGTATCACGTGTGTGAGAATGCTTTCGTGATATGTCTGTTTTGTAGGGTGTGTACTTTTTAAACATTTGAGACAGGGGTGTGAGGGAAGTGCATCGGTTGTGGAAAGATGTTCTCATTCCTGTGCTCCTTATATTATCAACATTTTTAGTTGTCATTTATAACAAATGTTTTGGAATATTGCCTTATTTAGATGTAGGTAATAGAAATACAAAAATGTAACAAGTGCACTTGCTAATTTTTGAAATAGTCTGAAGCTTACAAAAATGTTATATATAATATATTTCTATATAAAATGTGCATGTATTGCAATGAGTTTTTCTATAGTATTTCTATAGTATCACCACCTATTCTTAATCTACAGGTTTACTTCACACACACTTCTCTTCTCTTGTCCAAAAGGTTGACAGTCTTTAGTATTCAAAATGCAATAAAATAATATTGTGCATTTTCAATATTTGGAATGAAAATGCAGTAGAATGTAAATTAAGACAAACTAATATTGTTTTAATTAAAATTAAAAATTTTTACTAGTTCACTTATATTACTGCTCTACAGAAAAAATTGGGAAATAATTACACAAACATTCAAACTCAATTAAAATATTTATATTTATGTACTTAAATTTTATATATTTACATTCATAACTAACCAAGGTATAAATACAACTGTAAAAGTTTCTGTCTTGCCATTGTGTTATGGCAATGTGAAATGTATGCAGTGAGTTACTTAATATCCTCTTTAGACAACCTTCAAGTTGACTACAAGTTGGGAGATGTTTATCCTATTTATAGCACTCACCAACTTAAAATTTCGTGCCACTTGTTCATGATATAAAGTTCATACTGGAAGAAAACCTCTTGGATTCTGTGGTCAGTGTCCTAATACTGTGGTACCTCCTTCTAGACCCAAATAGGTTGTGGACAGGCTAATTTGGATTTCAAACTGTAGACTAAGTTCTGTTAAGACAGGTCCAATAGACAGAAAGCTGGTCTTTTCAGGAAACATTGTTACCTTAGGATTCAATTTTCTATTTCAATTTATTTTGATACAGTGCCTCAAAGTGCTTTACAGAAAGAAATTACAGATAATTTCAATTTCAATTTAATTCGATATAGCGCCTTTCACAACAAGTTGTCTCAAAGCTCTTCACAGTAATTACAGATAATACAGAATTAACAGCAGGCGGATGATTGAGGTTAAAGATAAGGCCAGACAACAGCGGAGGAGAGGAACCAAAAACTCTACAATGTGGAGAAAAAAAATCCTCTGGGGGCCCAAGGCTGACTGGCTGTCCAGCCCCTCCTGGGCATCCTAACATTACAGAATACATGGTTTAAAACTGAGACTATGAATGTAAATAGGATTATGGAGTCCTTCTGTGCTCCAGGTGTGGGAGCAGCTCTCTTCAGGCTCAAGGTGTTCCTTGGGGGGGAGGTACTCTGTGTGTCAGAGACTCTAGCAAGGTATCCCGCTTAGATGGTGCACAGTTGGGCACCAGGTACACATATGGATATAGAAGGTTTGCAGAGAGGGGTTAGTACATAATACAAACACTGAAGTCCCATAACAAAATATCACAGGTACACTGGCATGTACAGCAGCACCAGCAGCAGCAATTACAGTGGGCTGTGGGGACTGTTGGGAAAAGCTAAATCAAAGAAGTAGGTCTTCAGTTGGGATGTAAACACTGAGACCGATTTGGCATCCTGTACGTATCCAGGCAGACTATTCCACAGACTAGGGGCTCTGTAACTAAAAGCTCTAGCACCAATACTTTTATGTATGTGTGGAACAACAAGGAGGCCCGCATTCTGCGATCACAGGAAATTATTCGGTGTATATGAATAAATCAACTCTGTTAGATATACTGGTGCCTTGCCTTTGAGTGCCTGATATGTTAACAGGAGAACTTTAAAAACACAAAGCCAAAGAGGTGGGGATAGTATGGCACTTATCCAATCATACTTTCTGCTTCCAGTAATAATCATATCAACTGCGCTTTGGATGTGTAATGTGTTTAGTGTGCGGTTTGTACTTCCAGAGAGTAAAGCACTGCAGTAATCTAAATGACTATAAACAAAAGCCTGCATAATTTTTTCAGTATCTTTCATAGTGAAAAAATGGCGTAGCCTAGCAATATTTGTAAGATGCAGGAAGCACACCTGTAAAACTGCATTTACATGAGAATCAAAGGGGAAGTTTGAGTCTAAAATGATACTTGCTATGAGTATGCTAATGGAAAAACACAGGTCGACAGCACTGAAGGCTGAACTCCTAGCAGGATCATTAAGCCTAGATAACAAGATCTAAGTTTTATCTGTGTTTAGTGATATGTAGTTTGTGCTCATCCATCTTTTGATGTCTTTGAGACATTTAAGTAAGGTGTTAGCTGATGCATTTTCATTAGATTTACCAGCAAAGTATAACTGACTATTATCAGCATAATATTACATATAATATTTCCTAGAGATAACATAACAAGGGAGAAAAATACTGGGCCCAGCACAGACCCCTGTGGTACTCCAGTCTGGCTGCACCCACGGCACTAAAGACTAACATCTAAGTGATGACATGGATGAGGGTGCTCTATTGTTCAATATTTGAACATAATAATAATGGTTTTTGAGTAAACCACTTAAGAACAGTTCTGCTAAGGCCCATGACAGTTTGAAGTCTACCCGAATAGAATGATAAATGGTGCCAAAAGCAGCATTAATCTAATAGAATGAGAGCTGCCATGTTCTCTGCATCAGATGATATCATAATATCATTTAAAACTCTAGTCAGTGTGTTTCCTTGCTGTGTCCTTGTCGGAAACCAGACTGAAAGTTATCCAATAAGCTGTTGGCTTTCAACTGAATTTGCAGCTGTATTGCAATAACTTTTTTCCAGAAACTTGGAGAGGAAATGGACATTTGAAATAGGTCCATAATTACTAATTAGTTATGAATCCACATAAGCAGCGTCCTAACAACTGCAACTTTAAATGAGTCAGGTACAACACCGAAAGCCAGGGAAGTGTTCATTAGGTTCACTTAAGGTCCCAGTAAAATTGTTAGCAAGTCTTTAGTGAGTCTATAAGCAGTTGTATTGTAATGGGATATAGAGGACAGGTGCTGGACTTAGTCTTATCAAATTTTTAAGGTCTAAGGCATCAGTTGGTGAAAACTCACTAAAAGGTGCCACACTGCCAGGCCCCTTTGCTGTGGCTCCACTGTGCCAAGCCGCCAGACCCCTCTGTTGTGGCTTCACTGTGCTACACCGTCAGGCCCCTCTGTTGTGGCTCCACCGTGCCACAAAGCCAGGCCCCTCCATTGTGGCTCTACCATGTCACACCATCAGGCCCCTCTGTTTTAGTTGAGGTTTGTAAGTGTTGTGTTGGTAATCCTCCACTTCTTTACCTGTCTCAGGAAGGGGAGTGCTGGTGGGCTTTAGTGATGATGGTCACAGTGTTCTCTTACCATCTCAGCCTGTCAGTAACTTAGAGGCCAAGTGACCTGAAGTAATTGATTATTTTGACAGAAGCCCTGTTAGTATTGATGAGTGTTTAGCTTCTACTTTGTCTTTCCTGTGTCCACAGAAACCTCTGTATTCTTTATGTTAAGTATGTGACTGCTCTTTTTATAGCAGTCCACAAGCTCTGCTCTCTTCCTCATCTTCTTCATACCATCATTGTCACTAAGACTGAAACCTTTGCTACTTGATGATGGAAACACTGTTGACTGCAGCCAATCATAAATGCACTGATGCTCAATACAGTCCTGTGGGTGGGGTGGAAGAGGGCACAATGTTCAGTCTTACTGCAGAATTCACTTAACACAGTAGTCAGTCTAATTGTGTTTGTAATCATCACCTCTGGAAGTATTCCCATCACAAGGTTCAGTTGGAGATAATGTTGCTCCGGCCTAGTGTCTTCAGCTTGACCACCATCTTGCTTAGCACAGCATCCTGGCATAGGTGTTCCAACGGCTCTAGTGTGATGTGAAGGGCCAGGAAGATGGTGTTATGCACTGCCCTATTATTTATATAGACATTGTAGGGACTCCATAAAGCATGGAACAGTATCATCATGTTCCATCACCAGTATCTACATACCTTCACGTCTACTAAAATGTGTGGCACAGGGTGGTGTGTCGACAGTGTAAAAACATGCTGTCATAGGAAATAATACCCAATAAGAGAGAGCATGACAAAAGGATGTTTAATACCAGGAAATAATTTATTTACATTCAACATTTGACTGAAAGTGTACTAAGCTCTTTTGATTAAATGTCTTTGTCATGTTGTGAAATTGTAACTATGATTATTTTTTGAGTCTCCATGTAAGAGCCTGGGCCAGATAGATTACTGATGAAATGTCACTTACGTTTTTACATTGAAGAATGTCCTAATCACCTGTGTCCCTCCTACTCCGGACAGGCAAGGTGCTCTGACAACTGGCTGTGTGTGTGTGTGTGTATTCACTAGACAAAAGCTCTCTGCAGAATTTTGAAAATGAACACTGGTCAGACTGTAGCTGATCTGGTCCAAGGTAGGTAAGAGACCTTGCCTATAATGTGAAAATGACAAGTGAACAAAGGACAAATTGCATGGCACTAAAGTCAAGCGAGGAAATAAAATACCTATCGATTTTTTTTCAATCTTCACTTTTATGAGTCTGTACCATCCCCCCAAACACACACACACACACACACACACACACACACACACACACACACACACACACATCAGCACTTCCACTATTACAAAACACTTTTTACAGTGTCACCATAAAAGCCACAAAGACACAGTGAGCTGCATGAGAGATATAAAACAGAGAACGACACAGGAATGAACTGCACTGGTTGGTTACTGGATCCAAGGAGCTGAGTGAGGCTTCCTTCAATGACTCCAGACAAATGTTCATTCACAGGTTTGGATGTGTTTGGATTTGTGACATTTCAGTGCTGTCTAGAAAGAACCAGGCTTTCTTCTTTTCAGCCAACTTAGTTGAATTACCTTTGCTACAAAACCATGGTTTATTTTCAGAGAAAATAATAAAATGTCAGGATTTAAACTTTAGAAAGTGTAGATAATCTCATTATTTCACAACAAGCTAAGAAAACTGACCAAATTCCATTATTATCTTGTTTAAAAGAAGCTGCTACTTCAACAGTTTTATACATCTGTGTGATATTTCACAGTTTACCAACCATAAATACCCTCTTAGAAATATATTCACACTAAAAGTTCCAATAAAGAGAAACCCGTCACCACAAAACACCGTGTTACGACCTCATAGAACAAGATAAGGAAGATGAGGAAGATAAAAAGGAGATGAACAGATGACAATGGAGAAGAGAATGGAGATGAACATGGACTGAGGAGTGAATCTAGACAACTGATGGGGGGTGTGGCGATGGGACACAGGTGAAACTGAGTGCATCTTTGCTGCTTTGGGACCTTATTTTTGGAAAAAGTGCATTTCTACCAAACTTGGATTTTCTTCTAACATTTCATTTTATACACTCAGCCTCACAAGTAAGGGCATAGAAGCGAGCTCGGTATTACTGTGACAGAATTCTACAGTGTCACAAATACGTATAAATCTGCAAAACCTGGAATTATGTATGTGAATGAGGGGGGCATTTCCACCCTTCCATTTCCTATGTACCTGTTCACATACTAGTTTTTTCTCAGACTTCTCAGTTCCCTGAAGTGGCTGGTTCTCAGAGTATAGAAACCTGATGCTTTTGAGTTGTACTCATAACATAAGACATCGATCTGCTGTGTGTTTCCCACTCAGCAAGGGTTGTGTGTACAGGAACGTCAGCTTCTCTTTAACAGGAAACAACCTTTGCACCAGAGGTACAGGCTGAATATCATCAGTTGTAAAAAAAACGTGTCTGACTGAAAGTGTAGACTCACTTTGGCCTGGCTTTTCGATAAAGCTACTCACAGCAGGGCATGTATGCGTCTCTGTCGAATTCTGGGAACTAACACTGCAAAACTCACAAACCACTGATGTTTATGACATTCTGCACTTGTTCATGACCTATTTTCAGGGATTCCTAAACCACACGTGATCACAACTCGAGTACACGTCCTTCCTCAGGTGGACAGAGAGCTTTTTTACCTACAAAAACATGCTGGGTAACTTGAGTAAATTCTAAATAGTCAGTCATATAGATAAAACGTTTCTCTTATATTGCTTGCTGTATCTTCCATCAAAAAAAAAAGAAAAAGAAAAAAAGGTCACTAACACAAAAGTATGGGAAAATGTAACTGAAGGCTCAGCTCAATTTAAGAAAATGATTACAAGGGTGTGGAGAACTTCTTATCTTCAGTTCTAGTGTCTTGGATATCGTGAAATGAGTTTATTGTACTGTCTCACCTGCTTGTTATCTTCACTGAGTTTATATCTGTAAATTCAAAATATTTTCTTACTTCTGAACCTCTTATGCTAACTAAAACTGATACATTGTTTCAACAGCTTTCTTCATTTGAAGGTGTCCTTTTGAATGTGAATTCAGATGTGTTTATCGTTGTGTATGGGAGTGTGCGTGTGTGTATGTGTGCGTGCCTGTGAATGGTTGTGCATACGCTGACACAATCCCAAACTGGAATCTCCAAGGCAGTTCCTTAGCTTCTTGCATGTGAATGAGCTCATTGATCTGTCAGTAGATCGATGCTGTGTTTGTAACGTGCAGGGATGCTGAATCAATGCATACCTAATGTGTAAAGAAGGGTGATGTGGGGAGAAGGGGGGGGGGGATAAAGACACGAAGACAAGTTGGATGGCACAGTCAAACTTGTGATGACTTGTATGTTTCTGTGTGAGTATGTGTGTGAGTCTCCATGCACATGTTGCATTGAATAACCAGTGCCTGAATTTTCAGAGATCTCAGAGATACGGTTGCATCTCCTCTTTGTTTCAGCACAGATTATTGTTTTTATTACAATTTTTTCATTCAGTGTGAAGGAGAAATAATATTATAATTCAACTGCACTGGTTAGTCCTGGAATTTGCATCATTTCTGTTAAAGATGTTATGTGAGGTTACAAACTGTTTTTAAATGGTATTATAAATGCTAAGAAACCTTGTGAAACTGCATATTTTGTTACAAATACGAGCAAAATGCAACATATGAATTTATTAAAATGTGAAGCGCAAGCATGTTCTTAGACACTTCAGCCCTTCTATAAATTTTGAACTAAAGTACACACGCACACACACACACACACACACACACACACACATAAAGTATTCTCTCTCCTCCTCTCTCTCACCCTCCCTCTCTGTCTCGCTCTCTCCCCACCCGGTCTCTCGACCACGCCCGCTCTCTCTCTGGATC
>JABJVR010000035.1:15764748-15794326 GCA_025773905.1 Chitala chitala
TGAATTTGTCATTTTGTTTTCTGATTTGTTATTTTGTTTTTTGATTTGTTAATTTGTTTTCGGATTTGTTAATTTGTATGCACTTCATGGCCACCGTAGTTGTATATTGGTGCATAGTCTAACTCTAATGTTGTTGATTTTATTATTAAAGAAGGTAATAAAGCTGTCATTACTAATACAAGAAGGCACTGTAGGTACATCTACAGACCCATACGAGGTGGGTCTCCATGTAGCACTGCTCTCAGAGCCATATGAGGTGGGTCTCCATGTAGCACTGCTCTCAGAGCCATATGAGGTGGGTCTCCATGTAGCATTGTTGTCAGAGCTGTATGAGCTGGGTCTCCATGTAGCACTGCTCTACGACCCATACCAGGTGGGTCTCAATGTACAACTGTTCTCAGACCCATATGAGGTGGGTCTCCATTTAGTACTGCTGTCAGACCTATATGAGGTGGCTCTCCATGTTGCATTGCTCTCAGACCAGTATGAGGTGGGTCTCCATGTAGCATTGTTGTCAGAGCTGTATGAGCTGGGTCTCCATGTAGCACTGCTCTCAGACCAGTATGAGGTGGGTCTCCATGTAGCATTGTTGTCAGAGCTGTATGAGCTGGGTCTCCATGTAGCACTGCTCTACGACCCATACCAGGTGGGTCTCAATGTACAACTGTTCTCAGACCCATATGAGGTGGGTCTCCATTTAGTACTGCTGTCAGACCCATATGAGGTGGGTCTCCTGGATAAGACAAAGGATCTCATTCACCAATGTCCTCCCAAGGTTTTTAAATTTATTCTTGAGAAAGGTCCTAAGAAGGTTCTAAGAAAATACTATGTCAGACTTATGACGTTCTTAAACCTCGAATATGTTTGCAAATGTGTTCTTACATCGATGAACCCCTCAGTCTCGTAAACTGAGCATTCACACTCACTCCATATTTAAACTGAGCATTCACACTCACTCCATATTTAAACTGAGCATTCACACTCACTCCATATTTAAACTGAGCATTCATACTCACTCCATATTTAAACTGAGCATTCACACTCACTCCATGTTTAAACTGAGCATTCACACTCACTCCATATTTTTTAATGGGAACTGGAATCTACTTTGGCAGTCCTTGTCCTTGTGTTTAAACAAAAACATTTAATTAAATTTCATCTTAGATGTCCTGGATAATCAAAAGCAAATGGTCCAAACACTTACACAGATAGCCTCAACATTTCATTTATTTTTTGATGTATTTTTGATGTGATGTATTTTTGATGTGATGTATTTTTTTTTTCTTGAGATTAATGATACACTATAATTAATCACACTATAAAACTGAAATTAAAGTCTTTATTGACAAACAAGCAATTAATTGCTGTGGACATGATTATACATTTATTTTAAAAGACTAAAATGTTTTTTTAAATTATGAAAATAATTACTTAAAATATAAATGACAGAAATATAACTGCAATTTAAATCTTATATTACACAACTGTAGAACTGAAGAAAATGCAATAACCCATTATTTTGTATAGGTTTGTCAGCATGCAAATGTGTGTAATCATGCTTTTTATTGTTTGTAGATTCTGCTTTTACAGAGGGAAAATGCTGGTGACTCAATGGGTAGATCATCAGGCTGGGAAGTAGAGGTCTCCTGGCTTACATCCCAGCCCAGCCGCTGGGTGTGTCCTTCAGTGAGATACTCAAATGCTAGTTCCCTGGGTGCTGTAGGTGGCTGCTTACCTCCCCCTGTGGGGATGGGTCAAATGCAATGAGCCAATATGTAAAATGCATGTGAAATCTTGTAAACTGGTGCAGATTAAAAATGGCTGCTAAATGAATAAATGCAATAGCAAATCCCAAATAATAAGATTAGTGAATGTTTGAATATTTGTGAAAACTGCAAAAGAGCTGCAAACTCTTAAGAACAGTTTGTGAATGAGGTCGAGTGTTCTTAAGGAACAGTATGAATAATATTGTGGGCAGAGCAACTAGCTCAAACCCAACTTCCACCTAGTGAGCCTGGCTTCTCCTGTTAAATTGCGATGTGCCATCAGCTAGCCCAATGGTTCTGGTGTAACCTTCTTCATTTTTCTTCACAGAAGCCCTTCCATCACTTTTTTACTCAAGAAAGAAACTAGCATGCAGGGACACAAAATGCAAATGACTGGTTGGCTGTTCACCATCCCTGATGGCACTAATGGCAGGGATGATGGAACATGGGCAAGAATTACAGACCCCGCAGCAAGTAAAGACAGACGTGCCACTGCCTCTTGAAGCGAGCCGACCTTTCATCCCAGGGACTTTCCTGCTCGTTATCCACCGAAGCGCACTTAGAGGCAGCAGCAACAGCCCTGAGGTTGCCTAACGCATCATTCACACGTCTATGGTTTCCATACCAAAGAAAACAAAAGCACTGTGAGTGAGCATGGTGGTGTGGTGCTCTGAACCAGGGTTCGTTACCAAGGGTGATCAGAACACCAAAAGCCTAGCTAGACACAACGTCGTTGAAGGTTGAGGCTGAACTGTATTGTTTAACCCACAGTTTTACTTTATCTCATTCATTGAGTTACCATTATGTGTCAATCAATAAGTAATATAGAAAAAAGGCTGTATAAAAGGCTGTAAATGGCACTGCTGTACACCCATTGCATATTCCTGCACAATGTTGTGTCCTTTGCTCAAATAGTCATTCGTAGAAGTACGCACCACATTTTGTCATCTGCTCTTTGATGGCAGAAGAGTGACAAATAATGCTAAGAGGACATAAAGCAAACTAGTCAAAGCACCTTACATGACCTGCTAGCTAGTCCAGTTTTAACAAGGTCTTCAATTCAGTTTGTGGATGGGTCTCAAGGTGTGAGAACATGGGACACCTTCACTGAAACCAGGTCCTTGTTCTTCCCTCTACTCTTTCATTTCACTGATTCTTTTTCAGATTTACATTTCTCATTCCCACCATCCCTAAAAGAAGCACAATGGATGGAACTACAGCACCACAGAAAACACAGCCTTTTCCATCATACACCTAGTATTTCCATCATACACCTAGTATTTCCATCATACACCTAGTACACTTTCTGTAAGGAGCAGGTGAGGGGTTTGAGTTTTCCTCCCTGTCTAACCCTTCTGTACACATTGCAGACTGCATGTTTCCATCAGGGCAGTAATACAGAGCAAAGAGAAATTAACCCGTGTAGGACTGTTCTTACAGCGTAATACAGAACAGTAAGGTTTTCTGGGTGAGCTTGTGTAATGTGTGCGTATGATGGTAGCGTGTGATAAAAATGTATATAAGTGTCTACAAAGAACTAAAGTTTATCTGACTGACAAGAGTGACTTCTCAGTGCCAACTAGGAACAGAGTATGGCATTAGTGTATAAATCACTCTAGTAGGGATACCTGTCATCTTTAATCCGGTTTGTGAGTTTAAACACAAGGGAAGCATGCGAGGTGGTATACATGTATGTTTTTGAACCAGATCAACGTTGAGTACAGGACATAGCGAACTCATTTAAATCAGACTCTCCGTTGGACATTGTTTGGGTAGTGGGTGCAGTAACTGTTGGAAAACTGCACTGATGACTGATAGACTTCAACTAAATCTGACAAGGATCCCTGTAGTGTCATCCTTGACAGTAACCCAGTCGCTTCACTTAAAATATATAAATATGTAAGCTGGGTTACCTTCAGGTGAAAGTGTCTACAAAGCAAGTAAATAATGTAATAATGCATTGTAAGTTAATGTACTTTATACCTCGTGATTCCCCCCGAGGTGGGGGGGGGGGGGGGTCATACCAACCCCTTACAGCTACATATTCTCCGCATGTTTGACCTTCCTAGATTGCACCAGTGATTTTCACAGCTTCTGTCCCAGGACAGAGTCAAATTACTCATCCCTGAAAAACAGTTATTGGACATTGACCTTTAGATTTTTTCTGGTTCTCTTGCGAGGACAGGAAATACCGCACTTTGCAAGATAGGAGACCCCTTAGAATGTCTTTGGAGGTGATAAATGAGAAAATGTGAACAATATCTACACCTTAATGTATCATTGGAATTTCATGCTAATGCTAATGGGTTTCACTGTTATGCTCCTTACATATAGCATTTTCTTGACATAATGCCAAATAAATCATTACGAACAAAGAATATTAAAAAAACTGAATTCTTATTGCAGACACGCATTATGTACAATATAAACTTTGTTTATTAGAATAACGTTTTAGGCTAAGTTGAAAATAGCCTAAACCTAAAAGCAAAGCTAATGGTGAATTTGGCTGGGATAATGGAGAATTAATATGCTAATGGTGAGACTGAACATTGCCTTTTGTGGCTGACATTTAAGCTCTAGAGTCTGGACATTCTGAGAAGGCCTGTCTGACATCACACTCACTGTACAGTCTTACAGCAGCACAGCTCACTGCCTGTGAGGGCACCTAAAGCACGGTAGAGTGAAGTGCAAGTACAAGTTTCTGTATTGTAGCTTACAGCCAGTCCTAGATGGATAACTGTGGGTCAGAACCATGCTCTCATTGCACAGGATCAGGCCACAAGTCAAACTTTGTAAGTGGTGTGAAAAGACAGATCTTGCCACTGAGATAAAATACAATGCTTTAAACAGAATTTCAAAATACACAATTACATTTAATGAACTTACAAGTAGAAACAGTGCAATAAATTTTACAAACATCTATGACTGTCTATGACATACTGTACACAAACACACACACACATATACACACACACACACACACACACACACACACACACACACATGTATCCTTTCAAGTTAAGGACCAGAACACTGACAAAAGTTGAAAATCAGTGAATGGTGAAAAATAGTCTTTAAGTGGTGTGCAAATGCATTCAAATAATGGTACTATACTACATATCACCTGCAAGTATATAGAAAAGATAAACAAAAATAAAAAAATCTTACCTTTAAATACACAAACCTACAGTACAGTATGTTGTGTATGTGGAATATTATTTTTAACAAAATGCAGGGTTCAGTGAATATGGTTTTGTAACGGTTTTCTTCTCTTTGGCAAATTTGTACTTATCAAGTAATAATGTAACATTCTACTGCACATGAGCACCATATGCAACTTAATTAATACATAAGCATCTTTATATTTATACCCTTCAAAATACACAGCACAGCACAAGGGGTGAAATATGATGGAATAGTGAACCATGAAATTATCAATTAAAATATGAAGCACTAATAACAAAGTAAGTCTTAATCTTATGTATGGTATTAGTCTGGTGTTTACAGGCCACACCCTATCTCTCTGTCTCACACACACACACTCACACACATGCGCATGCACTCACACATAAACAGTCTTATTCATCCATTTACCTGCAGATATTTATGTACAATGACTGAATGAAATAATAAGAAAACGTTGACACAGACCTGCAATGTGCATTGAATACTAACTCTGAGGGCTTCTGTTGCAGAATAAAATGAACATGGGGTTTGTGTGTTGCTGGTGTGTGTGTGTGTTTGGGGGGAGGGGGTGCGCTATCTGTTGAGACGCAGGGAATCATCCCTCTAAAGCTTTTAAAGCTGTCACCAAGCCCATACACACCAACATAAGTGAAGATGGTCCTTCTCACCACACACACCTCACATTTAATATTCAGAACAGTGAGGCTAATGGCCCAGTGTAAGCAATGTGAGGGAACCAGGGACATTGGCATGGGCTGTGCATTGCTTTCTGTAACTTTCTGTAAAACCCTGTTCCGGCTTCCTTTAATATTGCACCAGTGTGTGAAAGACAGCTTCATGTTCTTAGTTGTGTTTGACTATGTATAATCACACAAATTCAGAAACATGATTATCTGCAGCATACCACACAGGTACAGGTTTCCCAGTGAGGCCCTATACATGCAGCGATAAAGAATTCAAATGTGTCCAGGCATGGAATGTAAACATCTTCTATTTTACTACATAAAATTAATCATTCAGTTGATGTTACCCACATGAAAGCAATAGAATTAATTACAGAGCCCTAGTCTGTTGAATAGCCCCTAGTCTGTGGAATAGTCTGCCTGGGTACGTATGGGATGCCGAATCTGTCTCAGTCTTTAAATCCCAACTGAAGACCTACTTCTTTGATTTAGCTTTTCCCAACAGTCCCCACAGGCCTCTGTAATTAACACTGCTGGTGCTGCTGTACATGCCAGTGTACCTGTGATATTTTGTTATGGGACTTCTGTGTTTGTATTATGTACTAACCCCTCTCTGCAAACCTTCTATATCCATATGTGTACCCGGTACCCAACTGGGCACCATATGAGTGGGATACCTTGCTAGAGTCTCTGACACACAGAGTACCTCCCCCCCAAGGAACACCTTGAGCCTGAAGAGAGCTGCTCCCACACCTGGAGCACAGAAGGACTCCATAATGCTATTTACATTCATAGTCTCAGTTTTAAACCATGTATTCTGTAATGTTAGCATGCCCAGGAGGGGTTGGGCAGCCAGTCAGCCTTGGGCCCCCAGAGGGTTTTTTTCTCCATACTGTGGAGGTTTTGGTTCCTCTCCTTCACCGTTGTCTGGCCTTATCTTTAACCCTAATCATGCACCTGCTGTTAATTCTGTATTATCTGTAATTTCTCTCTGTGATGTGCTTTGAGACAACTTGTTGTGAAAGGAGCTATATCAAAATAAATTTAAATTGGAACAGAATAGAATTACGCTGAAAAATCGCAGTTACCACAAGGAAACTACACCAAACATGGAAACTAAGACTAGCTGCTTGTGATAGACTGTTCACAAAGTGGAAATTCCACAATGAGAGACTTGGGGAGGTCGGAGTTTGTAAAAGTTCACATTCTGCGTGTTTCCAAGGGACTTTGCCTATTAGGAAAAGCCAAGGAAATGATGGGAATGTTGCCAAATTGAAGGCTCTGTGCCTGAAATGTCATCGTGTTGATGTCTTGAAGATGGTCTAGGGTGTTAATCTTTGACCAGCAAACCATGCTTGTGATCTAAATGAGTTTCCAACTTTCACCTCATGCTAATACATTCCTGTGCAAAGAGCACAACTTAACAGTGTTACTGGTATAACAGAGCTACATGACTAAGCATTATATACAATCATGATAAACTTTGATACTCGCCTGTATACTAATACAGATACACTTCTTATGATTTCATTGCAAAACAGAGCCAAATCCAGAGTTGAGCTCAGTTTTTCGAGGGACTGAACTCAATGTGGTTCTGACTGTAGAGGTGATGATGGGACGTATGTTGGCTCTGGTATAGAGCTGGCCTTCAGTGTGACGGCAGAGTGACTGAGAAGGCAGGAACAGTGTGTATGAGAGTGAAGCCACTATAGCTCTACTGGGAATATATTCTCATATTTACTTTAATACACACTTTTCAAAGGCAGTCACTTGTTCTCTCCTGGGACACCATGTTTTTTTTTGTTCTGTGATGTGGCAAGTACACTGTTACATACACACTCCTGCTTTTGCTTCATTAAGTAGGGAAAAAATTGGTAATGATTAAAAACAGAACTGTATATAGATAGTTGAAGTGCTTATCCCTTTTTTCCTTGATGATGATCGTTTGCATCTTCATTCTAAAATTCCACAACAAGGACCATATGTTCTTGCTGTGTGTGAGTCACTGTGCACTGAAGGTGAAATTTTCAAGAGTGCCACACTTGAAATATGTTTTACATTCATATTTTTGTCATTTCCAGAGATCGGGTCAAATCGTTGGATTTTCTCTTCGGTAGAATACAGTGCTTGATGCTGCCACTAATGTTACAATAAAATTGCTTTTTTTCCTATTAAACTGAACACATGACTGAGTTTACTTCTGAGACACTGCTTGTAGAACATTGATTGAGATCGTTGGTGTTTACATTCATGCAAAAACTATATCAATGTTTAAAATTTCAATTAAAAAAGGTATTGATGGATGTTTACTATATGCAATCATCATTTTTGAAATAAATGATTTTCTCAGGAAGCATTTTTTTCTAAACAGCGGCAAAGCTGGAGAATACTCCCCTATACAGGGGGCCCTGCTGCCACCTTACAGAAAATACATGATCAGTTTTTACATAAAATGTTTCTCACCACTTTTGTGTTATTGTAAAAAACTGTTACATTTTTACAGGACACTTTGGTGTTTTAACTACAAGCTTGTTTTGTGAAATAATGAGAAAGTTTCTTGATAAAATAGAAAGTGTTGAGAGTTATAACAAAAAAATTTTTCATTAAAATGTAAATGTAAAACTTTGGTGTGATAACACAAAGGTGTCATGTATAACATAAAAATGTTATCATTATAACTAGAAATCTTTATGTTAAAACATAAAACTGATCATATATACTATATACTAATATATATATATATTAAATATATACCAATATACTAAATATACTAATGGCAACAATACGCTGCTATATACACCACCTAATGCAGGTGAGAAACACGTTTACAGGTACATTGCTGACCATCGCCAGTATCTCTATAACTGAACTCTTCAGCTAATACAGGGAAGAACACAGGCGTGCTGCACTTAGACATTTACATGTGGGTTTTTGTAGCACGCAGCCTCACTTTTCCTCTTTAAGCAGGATGGTGTTCCTACTGACACTGTTAAAGTAAAAAAAAAAAAAAAAAACTCTGGGGTCCAACAAAAAAGGATCTCTTTGAAGTCCACAGCACTAAATACATTCTACACTTGGCAGGCACCCTGTTAAGGCAGCACATTTATATGCGTTTGTAGAGCACTGAAGCGATATTTTGAAACTGTAAGTATTACAAAATAAACTTTCGATTTATGCTATAAGTAAGGCAGAAGACATTCCAACCTAAACAATAAACAATTATTGACCAAAAACAGCTGTTTCCAAATACATGTTACAGACATATATTTAATGTGCAGTATATCCCATAATACCCTGCCTCAATGGACTAATACTAATGTAAGACACTAAATTACAAAGGAACCACTGAAAAACACATTTACTACTAAAATGTACTGCAGTATCGCTCTTGTTGAGAAACAGTATTTAAATGTTAAATGCTTCAAATTCATAGAAGGGGGAAACACTAATATTTGTTGCAATAACTTGCGCTCCGAAGCATGCTATTAAAATATATACAAAATGGAAAAATGCCCAAAGCTACACTTGCAATACGGATATTTAAATATATATATATATATATATATATATATATTTGTATGACTGTTAACTAATTTAATCTTCGAGTGCATGTAGTGTACTTTGTAGTACTCCACGCTGAATAAGACTTTTAGCCCATGGTATCATAAAAATAATAAATGGTTTCCTAAATCCATAAGACACATTTAATTTTAGGCTAAAAATAAAATTCATCTACATTGTGGGAAATACCCCTAGAAGGATATTTAAGAACTTTATGCTTAATTAAACAATGTTTGATTTGATATTGATATGTTAATGCTCTTTAATCATGTAAAGTGCAGTTGCATTCTAGTGTTGCCAGACTCCATAGAATACACATTAAAATACATAAAATGAGGGTCTTTAAAGGCTGCATTTAAAAAGGATGCATGGAAGTGGAGCCAATTCTACGGTAAGAAAATGAAGAGCGCTGAGCTTGAGGAGCATCTGATATGGAAATAATCATCAGTGCAATGCATATTAAAACAGCAGGGCTCCGGTTGGACTGAACGGCAATGTGCTGTTGACACTGCTCTGTGATGTACAGTTTGGCAAATTTCATTAGGAATAGCAGTAGGAATAGGAAAGGCCCCTTTTAAAGCACATGAGTATTGCAGATTTTTTTTTTGTCTAAAAAAAAGAAGTAAAGTGGTTTGGTAATTTCAAAGACGCAGTTTTTGTGTAGAGAGGAGAGATGGGAAAAAGCCCAAATGCCCTTATGCTGATGTGAAGAAAACCACTGGTGTCACCAGCTGCCCCAGAAAAGTAAGCTACTCTTTCCAGCAAAATGTCGGCTGGCTCCTTGGGTTTCAGTCCACGCCCCTTTGTCTGGAGGCTAAGATGTCCTCTCTTCAAAAGCAGTGTGTGCTAGGATTGGTTTCTCAACACGTGGCAGGGCACACGCCAGTCAGGAAAGTTAACAGAGAGGAAACCTTTTATCTATCACTGGTGGTGTGGTCGCTGGCATCTCACAGCTTCCTGAGATGGCATTTAAGCAGTGGGTGACCATAATGCCCTCTACAACACAGCTGAACCTGATGTGTAAAAAGCAATGTGCATCGCATGCTTCCAATAGAAAACCCAGAAGAATCCTTTGCAGGTTGACATCATCACTCAGATGGCAGTCATGATGAAGAAGTGGTGTCACAGTTTACCACACACTTGCCCATGGCTGATTATGCCTTGGCAACAGTGCTCCTACTCTGCTGAACAATCAAAGCACAGCTGTCTTCTTGCTGGGGGAGAGGTGGCATCAAACAGCACTGTGGGTGGCAGAGACCCACGGCATTTCCTCGGCTAAAAACACATCTCTAAAGAGCTGTAATGTGGAGCACATTTATTTTAAAAACTGTTCAAATCTGACGAGCGTGAGCAGTAAGGATGGCCTAAAGCCATTGTCTAAAAAGAGAAACAAGGAGAATAATGAAATGTCTAATGAAGAATTTACAGTCTAGCATCACTCTAATTCCCTTCTGACCTCTGAACAAATTGTTCAAATGCTTAAAGACAAGCATACATCACACACACAGCAAACATAAATAATAAGAACATATTGACTCTTATGATCTATAATTTCAAGCTAAAATTTGCAAAACTCTGTTAAAACTTTTTTTTTCTTGAGTGGTTTCCACAAAACACACATGAATATCTGAAAAAGGATCCTTCCTGCTTCAAAAGCCAGCGGGGCTGATTACAATCACGGCCAATCAGCGCACACTACCATCTCCCCCTGTCTGTGGGGGTTAGAAGAGCACACACATCTCTAACGAACTAAGCAGGAAAATTAAGTTGGTGCACAGTGATTACACGGTTTGCTGCTGAAATATCTTGGACGTCAAGATCTTCAGGATGAGAGGGTGGAGTACTGCTTTGTATCAGCCCTTACTGGAAAAAGAGACTTGACTTTGCCTCTGAACCTGAAAATTAGTGTGATGCTCCCAAACCTCAGCACTATTCTGTAGACACGAGAAGCTGACTGAGATAGAGACATCATATAGGACTAACATCTCAATGCCTGGTGTCACACTTGACAAAGTTTTTATTTCCTTCCTGGCTTTCTTTTGGTGTAGTGCTAAACCGAATTGATAACTATTTATGTGGTCATTTTTGTAGTTTTTTGGTATTTATGAAAAAACATCTTGGCAAATCCCTGCAGTCATAACAAACTCCTGTTACATATCTACATCCAGCAGAAATAAATTAGATCTAATGATTGCCTGATTAAACTCAAATTTTAATTAAATGATGTAAGAAGAGATTGTCATAGCGGTGCTTTTACAGACTACGATGTCTGCAGGCAAAAAAATAATGAAAACTGAGAATTACAGCAGTAAGTATATCGTGATTCATGTTTGGCCTTGCTATATCCACACACATATATTTTCCCTATTAGTTCCCCCCCAGCCCACACACCCCATAGTTATTACAACCTTAGCAGGCTTGAAAGGTTGTGTTTGTCATTTCATGGAAGTTTGTAACATTGTCTGAGGGAGGATTAAGAGTTACCATGGAAACAGGGATTGCCATCCTCACATGCGATAATGTTGCATTGTACGTATGTGAGATGTCTCCCTATGCAAAAACATGCCGTAAGTGATGCCTACAAGGGCAGACGTCGGCACACTTTCTTTTACCTGCATGGTCTGAAGATGCTATCACGAGAAGTCAATGTAAACAAGGATAAGCAACATAATAAAACTAAAGACTTTATAGAAAAAATTTAAAGAACAGGAACATTTCTTGTAACTCTTTCCATATTTAAATGGAACACCAGTTTTGACAATCTTCCAAAATTGCAACATATGTTGATTTTATAAAATCAGATGTTGAGGCAAAGAGAATGTAACCTGTCCTCTTAGGCCTAAACAAGTTCAACACTAACAGTCCATGCTGGTGTGAGTGATACAGGGAGCCCAGAGCTGCTACATTGTCGACTTGTCCTTGATTTCCCACTGAGGGGAAAGTGTCCATAATTGTCTTATTTTCCTCAGCTGCACACACATCATGGTAACTGTCGTCATCTCTGAACCATCACTGGACCACCATTTGTGGTACCTCACACTCTACTTTTTTGAGCAGGCTTTACTTTACCATGATCTTCAACGGCTAAGCAGTTGTTAAAAATGAAAAAACAAATTAAAGAATGGAAGACCTATTTCACTGGCATGTGAATAACTAATGGCAGCTTTTAAAATATATACAAAAGATAAACTAATTTCACCTTAGTTGTGCTATTGTACTTCACATTAAAGCAGAAATGAAAACTACAGAGAGCACAGGAAGCTGGAAATAATAAGGGAAAGTGGGCGGTGTGTACATGTGGCCTGTGGCTCAGTAAGTGAGGAACTGGGGTTCTGCTCAAGAGCGCCATCTGTCTGTCTCTGCATGTATAATCCAGCTGACATCTCAACCACTACGACTTCACAGCGCGCACACTAAACTGAAGGGAATGACTTTGGGAGGAACGAGAGGGAGAATTCTGCATGACCCAACAGCTTTTTAGAACCTTAAACAGGTGCATTTATTTGGTTCAGGTTTTTGATGAAAACTAGATGGTTTTTAATAGGAGTGGAGAAAGAGACAGTAGTTTACCACTGTGATCACCTGAGCTGAGGTGACTCGGTCAGCATTGCTTTGTGGCCAGTTTTCCTCTCCTTCCTGTGCCCATTGGCTTTGACCACCCCATAATGGAGGAGGCCTGCCCTGACACAATTCTTCTGTGCTGCAGGCTGAGTGTGTATTGATCCACTGCTTGTGGTTGTCACAGTGAGGAAGGTCTCAAGGACTGCTTACACACACAGAAAGGGAAAGAGGCAAAACCCTTAAGGAACAATAAGTTCTAAAAAAATCAATAAACAACCTATAAACAATACACAACTTCTACAATAAATGCATTCTGTAAAGTATTTCATAAAATAAAAAAAAAATTAAAACAAATATTTTTGTGTGCAGTTGAAGTATTTAAAATGATTTTTTTTTGGGGGGGGGTGTTAATTGTGACTGAACATTTTTAAGAATAAACTTTTGTACATTTGTTAATTTAACAGTACTGGCTGGAAACCTTAAACTATGAAGAACTCTTGCGTAAAGATCTCTATCTTGATTGAATGAATGCATTGGGCACTGTAGGACAACAGAGAACTAAAAGAAATGCCTTCTTTACTGGCTCCAGTTGATCCAGTTGCTCCAGGACATGAAGATTCTAGACAGGAAAACCTCATCTTGTCCCATACTTCCACCTCCCCCCTTCAATGAACACCATGTGGCAGGAGATGTGCTTTCAGAATCACCCTCTCAGAGAACTCATCTAGCTCCACATCCATTATTCATGCCTACTGGCCTCAACTAGGTTATGATTACAATGATCTATTTACGAGGTAATCAACAACCGAAAATTTCCCCTTGTAACAGGAAGCGAAGCGTGAGCGGGCCTTGGTGGGTCCTGTTCTCACATGAACTGCACTGGGACCCAAGCACTTGTGGGCGACGGTGTGGATCAAGTGCCCTAATAGTCTTGCTAACAGCAATTAAACCAATTAAGCATTCAGACATATGCTGCTCAATTTCCTGGCTTAAATGGCCAAACGCATGCCAAACAACTCCAGATGACGTGAGCATGTGTCTGTTTGTGAGTGTTTGTAGTCTGTGCGCATTTTTTATTGCTTTGTATATCTTGCAAGATTGTTTTAACTGAGAGAGAAGGTGCAGTCAAAAGCTGATTGACTCTAGCTTTTAGGAGGCAATCCTGATTAAGAAATCATGGGTTCAACCTGAGATAAAATGCATTTGAGGGAGAGTACAGAAGGTCGATGGGTCATGCCTCCCAGCATCAGGGGGAGCACTCCTGTAACTTTGCAGGTCTTTCATCTGCTCTCCACCATGATAGAAGCTAGAAAGCAAGTCTGATTCATAATGCCCCACCAGGCTATCCATCATGTTAACTAATGGGCAGGGGTCCTGTGGGAAGCAGTGTGCTTTTGACTGTGCCATTGACCCAGCCGGTGCCTCTCTCACTGCCTTAACTGGAATGAATTTTCCATTGCTCAGGTAATAGATATGTGCATTATCAGCTACCTTGTACTCACTCTTTTTCTGGCATCACCTGACCTCTGCCTACCTGCCACTGCTTATGCCTCTGTTGCATTGATTTTGCAGGGGAGTGAACTACTGCACAAGAGGGTCCAGGTTAATATCAGGGGGAAAGCAGGCCTAGCAAGTAACAAGCACACATTTGTCTGCCATGCCAGATGTATTGCATCACTACAAGTGAGAGGGTGTTCACACTTTACAGGAGCTCCAATAACAGTTCTGAAGATAAACACCTAACTAAGGATCCAGTCTACAGAAGACTTTGTGGAAACAAAGCATTGTCATGCCATTTTGTACAAATTACATTTAATCTACCAGATTAACATGTACTAAACCAAATATATCAGTTAAGTGCAAAGCACTCACAGTAATCATATATTGTGTAATTTTGACACAGAGGTTCAGTGGATTCATGTGAATGGCACCCTGACATGACAAACACACCGGTCAAAAGTAAAGGGAGTAATTTGACAGAACACAGAACAGAATTCTCCCACTGTGGAACACATGGATTTTCATTTAGGTATTGTACATTGCACTGTACCAATAAATAAGTCTTCTCTTTGCTTCTGTGGGCCCTGTTCTGACTGCAATCTCTGTTTATTTTGTTCAATAATATTGACTTCAAGGATGACCAATGTTCTCAAAGGCAAATCGTTGCTTCGTTTGCCCTGCTTTGTGGTAAACTTGGAACCTACACTTTTCATTCATGAGGAAAAAATCCCTAAACCCTGCAGAAAGGACAACCTGCAGACACACACACGCACACACACACAAACTGGAAAGCCAAGGAGCTCATGCATTAAGCTTTAACACGGCGCAATAAAAACCTTGTAAAAAGATACTGCCTCTTTAATGACTCACTCACTTACATGGCTGGAGAGCTGGCCCCAGCACACTTACTGATCTAAAGATGCAGTGACACAAAAAGCTCACAGATAATTAAATATTGATTTTTGTTTTCTAATCCTATATAAAAATTGTCCTGGGCCTCCCAATGGTAGTTTTCATCCCCAGTGAGGGGGGAGGGAAAGCGGGGATTGCCAGTTAACCTCTATTTCATGTGTGGGTGCGGTCGCCAGCACAAAGGCCCGTTGGGCTGAGACGGAGTTGTCATGGCAATATGTTCCAGGCCCTCGCCTTGAACCCGGGCTGGCCCATTACTCTCCAAGCTGCCAATGACACCGATTCCCCTCTCTAATCTTTCTCCTCAAGCAGGCCCAGCTCAACACAGCAGGGCTGGGGCCGATTGATATTCTCCTCAAAGACCAACCCCCCCCACACTTCCTCTTTCCGATTTATGCCCCAAGCCGCCTTTCTGTCCCAGCTCGCAGCCCGGGCTTGTGGCTGGGGTTATTCACCTCCACAGGACGATCGCTCATGGACAGCAGACCAAATGGCAGAGAGGTATGGAGAGAGAGAGAGAGAGACAGAGAGAGAGAGAGAGAGAGAGAGACAGAGAGAGACAGAGAGAGAGAGAGACCCCCCCACTCCATCCCATGCTTGTTTAGAGGCCAAAAGGACCTTGAATTTAGCTGTAGAATATGCTGTTCAATCAACCATCCATAGAGAATTTAACCTTTTGTTTCTTGTTCCAGTTGAAAATGGCCTAACATGGGTTTAGTGTTTTGTCATTAGAAGGTTACATTCACTGCAATTAATTGTAATTTATGATCATTACTCAGAAAAAGGCCAATAGAGTGGCACAGCAGGGAGACGTCCCTACTTTCTCAGCTCCAGTTGTGTGCTTGGATCTTATGTGTTCTTACTTTTTATATGCATGTTTCCATTGAAAATTCCAGCTTTTTCACAAAATCAAAGCACAGACAAATTCTAAATTCCATTAAATTAACAGGTTAGAGTAGAGAGTTCAGAACTTTAATGTAATTGTTAAAAAACATTGAAATTACAGAGTTCACCCCACACTGCCCATTCACTAAAGTAACAACACAAACAACACAGACAACAGATATACACAAGTGACTTGGGTAATGATCCATAGTAGTGATATGTCACAATACGCGACTTACCAGTGGCTACTTCAAATGCACAGATGGATTTTACTGTAGTTAAAAAACATTTTCTGAAGTTTGAAAAAATTTGTGAAATTTGTAAAACATGTAAATGAATGCTAAATAAGAAAAGGACGAAATAAAAACATTAAAGTCGTGTTGAAGGAACTAATGAAAACAGCAGTGACTCAGTGTCAGAGAAACTACAAAGCACAGCTTATTTGAGAGATCACAGCAGGAACAGGACACCTTCAGCCCCTTGTGGATGTTCGTCCTCTGCTCTGAACCTTCTTTTCTCTGTTTTAATTTATCCATAAACATCAGAGCAGTTGGCGCTACACTGCAGCCGATAGGCGATTATTTATGTCCTTACTTTGCGGCTTCCATTTGCCATGCGGGTGAGTCTTGTCCGGTCGTTAATTGAAAACACACCACAGAGTGCCCCAGGAATTAAAATCAAGCCATCGACAATCAATAATGCAAATGGCAGTAATAACGCCAATTTGCCGAAAGGCCTTGTAAATGAAAGCAGTGGAGAATGAATGTTTTGGCAATTTTAATTCCTCCTTTCAGGTGGGTGGTAGCTCCATTATAAGGAAAGCGTCTGAAACATGGTGAAAAAGGGATGATATGTGACCTTTGAACTTCCTTTCAGCATTTTACTGTGACAACAGGCTACTGGAAAGAGATGGAAAAATGTCACATGTCACAGTTTAGAATCTAGAAGAAATACAGCTGTATAATTCCCACTGGGCATGTCATGTGGTTCATCACACAGGTTTAGATTTAAGCTCTCGCTGCGTGGACAATTACACCAGCGTGTGTGTTGGCCATAAGAGCACCACCTCCATGGTTCTTGTTGATGGGAAAATGAATAAAAACCTAAGATGATGCAGGCAAAGCATGAATGACACACCTGAGCTCGGCCATGTGTGTACCTGTTGATGGCAGGAGTAAGTTTGGTTCCTCAGCCAGAAACCCCTAAAAAAGATGTCACTGCCCTTAACTACCGTTTTATTCTCTTTCTCAGCAACAGTGCACCAATTATTATTTTTTCACTTGCGGCTGAAAAACAGGCACATATGCACACACACGTGCCAAACCTTTCTTTTCTTTATTTATGTTCAGTTTTTGGATCATCTGCTAACATCACTATTATCGTACAGGTGGCTAGACAGAGTTCAACGTAACAGCAGTACTGTGAGGTTATACAGCAGTACTGTGAGATTATACAGCAGTACTGAGGGGTTCTACAGCAGTACTGAGGGGTTATACAGCAGTACTGAGGGGTTATACAGCAGTACTGAGGGGCTATACAGCAGTAAAAAAATATATAAATATAGTTTAGTGTATTTTATTGGTAAGAACAATGCAATATCTATCAAAAATAGCTTGGCATAAGTTTATCAAAGGTTTGAAAATTGAAAATTTAACTTTATAAGTTTGTACAAACTAAATTGTACATTGTTTTATTTTATGCATATTTAGTGTTTCTTTGAATTTATTTAGCGGCACAGTGGTGTTGTGGTTAGCTCTCACACCTCCAGGCCTAGGGCTTGATTCCCGCCTTGGCTCTGTGTGTGCAGAGTTTGTATGTTCTCCCTGTGCTGGGTGGGTTTTCTCTGTGTTCTCTGGTTTCCTCCCACAGTCCAAAGACATGCAGCTTAGGTTCACTGGTGTGTCCAAATTACCCATTGTGTGTGTGCGTGCCCTGTAGTGGGTTTTCTCCCTGCTCTGGGTGTCCCCTGCCCTGCACCCTATGTGTTCTGGGATGGGCTGCAGGCTTTCCTGCAATCCTTAAAAGGATGAAGCAGTGTAGACTGACTGACTGAATTTATTTTATCATGGGTTTTCACTGCGGTTGTGAGGGTTGAGAAGATGGAGTCTGCTGAATCAAGGCAAGCATTTAAATATGTCATCTGTGCAGGAGGAATATGAGCTGAGAACTGTTTGTGATGTGTCTTCTGTACTGCACTTCAAGATTCCTGTTATAACAAACTGCAATAAGTGCTAGAATAGCACAACACACAATGTACATGTTCTGACACTGAACCTAAAATACTTCTGAGAAAACAGACGGTAAAGCCAGACATGTGTGTCTGAGACTTGTAGGTTCAAAATGAATTTGTACATGATGACTTTGTCAAATGTCCGCCTTCTCCAGACAGGTTCAGTAAGGCCTTGCCAGAGAGGGAGGTATCGATTCCCATCCAACAGATTCTGAAAGCCAACGGACAGTGCATTTCTTACAATCTCCTCTCTGGCGCAATCTCCTCAGAGACTTCTCCGGGGACTTTGCCCCCCCCCCCCATACACCAACCCTTCCCCCTTTCACGTTGTCTCTCTCTCTCTCTCTTTCATTTTTATTCTGTAAAAGATTCTGCCGAAGGAGAAAAAAGAAAAAAAAAAAAGAAAAACAAGGTCGGGAAAGGTCGTCCTCCCAGCAGTCAACAGTAGGGAGATAGCTCTTGAGAAGACAGGCCTGAGCACAGAGATATCCCACAATGCCCGTAGCTGATAAGAAAGTGGGTCACGTAACCTTTGAGGGCACGTGACCAGAATGCAGACACTGGACAGCTTGGCAGTGGACTGGAGACAAAACCAGAGTGCTTGAGAGATGAAGTCAAAGTCAGAAAAGAGAAGGGTGGGTTGGGGGCGGTGGACATGTGTGTGTGTGTGTGTGTGTGTGTGTGTGTGTGTGTGTGTGTGTGTGGGGGGGGGGGGTTGATAAGAGAAGGAAGCTGTTAGCTGCTGGAATAGGAGGGGAGAGGGTAAAAGAAAAGAACTGAATGGGGGGTGGCTTCAGTTGCTGGATAACAGTTCAATTGCTTTTATGCTGAACACAAAAGCACAGAATAGAGAGAAGTCTGAGCTGCCCAGATAAAGGCAAAAAAGTTTTGAAAAATGAAACAGATAGGAAAATAAAGAAAAGAAACTCCAGATAGAAATTAAATAAACTGGAGCGATTCCCGTTGAGTGATGATGGGAAGGCGTGAACAAAAGGAAGGTCAGCTGTCCCTTCAACCAACCACAGCTTTTGCTGCATTCGCTTTTAAGGTAGAACTGCAGAGAGAAAAACAGCTAAATGACATAATTCACAACTGACAGAACAGCAAAAACATAACTGATTTTACCTGTGTGGTAACACATAGGTTTCAACAGACAAACATGCTTTAATTGTATGTAAGTGATGTTTCTCTCATTTTGTGGCCTAAAGAGAATTTAGAAACACAAGAAACACCAGATTTGCTTTGAGTTATTTAAAAATGCTCATCTGTTTTGTTTTCTTGAGCTGGTACAGACAAGTATCCGCTTCATATTGCCATAACCCAAAGATAGCCCCGGGCAAACCGTTTCAACACAAATCTGATGCTTATATGAAGCAACATGGGACAGTGAAAGACAGGCCTCTTTGTGGACACGTTCCCTTCAGTAGCATGCTAAAGCGCGTTAGTGTGAACATTACACAGGGAGTTCTCCCATTGCTCCAGCTCTCCCTTCAGTGCCGAGGGCTTTCTGCTGCATGGCACATTCCCAGGCTAGATGCTTCCGAAATGAAGACCTTCAAGCTCCTACTGTCCATGCCATTTGTTTTCATTATCTTGACAGGCCTCTTAAAGGGACATGTCTCCCCCCAAACTATCTCACACACACACACACACAAACCTCATCACCTCCCAGTTCTCAGCCCTTGTAAAATCTGAGCTTGGTGGTTTTACCCCTGAGGTTTCAGCTCGGTGTTTACAGTTCTGTGGTTCTGGCCCTGTGGTTCTGTTGGTAGAGGCTGGGGGTTAGAAGTTGCACAGTGGAACTTTCTCCTTGGCTGGTAATCAGACTGGTTTCAGCCTTCTTGTGGTTCTCTGGTGCCTTGGGCCAGCCCTTGAAGCCTTTAGGTTGTAATGGGTGTTTGTTCAGAGGGCAGTTTAACAGTTTGCCACACAGCACATGACAAAATAATTACGTTTAAGAGCTATAAGTGACACAACTTCTCTCTCTGCCCATATGTATGTGCATACTGGCTTCTGCTTGCAGTCCCTTAAGTTAGCTTCCCTGCTGCAGTATAGGCATCACTGTACGTAAACATGCAGGGACTGCATTATGTTTTAGTAATAATGTATGGAGGAACATGTCCTTAGTTGTCCCTGCCAGTGCAGTGGGTGTACCGAATGTCCCTACCAGTACAGTGGATGTACCGAATATATCTACCAATACTGTGGGTGTACTGAATGTCCCCACCAATACTGTGGGAGTATTGAATGTCACCACCAATACTGTGGGAGTATTGAATGTCCCCACAAATACTGTGGGAGTACCAAACATTAAGGAGAGTAGTAATAATGGTTTTCTGACCCATAATTCAAATCAACATGTTATCTACAGGCTTTTTCAAAATTTGACACATTTCTCAAGAACAGACTGTGCTTAGCTAGAGAATGTGATATTGGAAGGATATAACTCTCTATGGGTGTGGGGGGCAGCTCTTCAAAATGACAAAAATAAATAAAAGTATTTTTATCAAAGCCTTAACTGTTAGGAGAGGTGTCTTCTCTGTGTACCTCAAAATTACCAGAACACTTAAAAATAATAATAATATACATACTTATTCATTTATAAGTTTTAAATGGATTAAACTGAATACTGGTTTGTATGTACAAAGACACACGTACCTGTACCCAGATGTGGTGCTATCCTACCAGTCTCTCTGATAGTTTATAAGTGCTGGTGAGTATCGCTGGAACAGCAGTTACTCTAGTGTTTACCTAAAAAGAGCACAAAATTAGGAATGTCTAAAATGCAGATTTAAGTGGCTTTATGGTAGATTTGATATATTAGAATGTGCAATTAGTTTAACTTTTTTTTCTCCTTACTTTTATTTTTTTAATTTGTATAGTTAGAGGAAGTGTTTGCTCAGGCAGCCTCAGTGCAGACCCAGGACAACAATGTGGGGTACACTCCAACGAACAGCTCCCTTTACACACAGAGCTTTGAAGTGTAAACCCAGCTTGTATTAACTGACTGGCTTGGAGTAGCGTAACAATAACTGTCAAAGTAAAAGCAAAAAATGCTCCCACATGCACTGGCTGGTATGTAACGTAGGACAAAAATACCAGATTTGCCCAGTTCCAGTGTGCTGATGGTTTAAACACAAAGGCTGACATATTTCTCAGGTGGTGCTTCATGGGATACGGGTTCTGAAGATGGCAAATAAAGGGGTGATTAGCTGAACAGGAGCTGATCAGTTGCTCTCAGTCTCATCCCCAGTCAAGAAGACCACTTTTTGAATGTGAATTTGTGGTAATACTTAAATATGTTTAAGAGAATAGTCTAATACTTTGAAAGGAGGGAAACAGCCACCTTCTATATCACATTACAGCTATTCTTTTTACACTTGGTACATCCCCACTGTAGCTAAAATAAGCTTTTTCTTAAAAATAAAGTATTGCTTTGTCAAAACCAGCTTACCATGAATATTTACAACAAATATGTGCAAATAAGAAACTATTTTTATTGCCATTTACACAATTATCTTTATACTTCAAAATGGAAACAGACATTTATAACTTAAAATATAAAATATTGTCTTGCGTATGAGGAAGGCAAATGTTTGTTTGGTCTGAACAAATAAACTTTAAATATGTATATCTTTGGTGCTATAATAAAAGAAATGATGGACTATGATGATAAACAATATGTAATCCAATTGCTCTGTAATCCACACTGACACATGCAAAATGTCTTTCTTAAGCATTTTTGTTTTTACTTTAGAAAATAATACCCACCACTCCCTCTTGTGCATTCCTTGTGCAATACCTTGCAGCATAATCTTATTTTATTACAAGGGAAGTTGTCATATTACATTCATTTAAAAGAGTTACTCAAGTGATCTCCTACTTTCAAGTTTTTATCTGTGTTTCCCCGTACGTGTGGAAAACCTCAAGATAACTCAAATACAGAACAATGGCATGAAATCAACCATATATGTATAAAATTATGGTGTACATATTTTGACAGATCTACATGCTATCGGAAGTCTTTATATTTCTGTAATTGTACAATATATAATACTTATAACTGCAAACTCATCTTCCCTGTATTTGCAAGCATACAATATCAAAGACATGTTTACTAATGTTTTACACACATGTTCTATGCGGTCAACATTTTGATTACCTTCAATATAGATTTTTGTCGTTTGTTTTGCTGCTCTAATTAGGGTTGTTTCAGTAATGAACAGATCATTTGCTGGGTTGTGGTTGTAACCGTGGAAACAGGCAGGGACCCACATACTCAGGTCTGGCTGGCGTAACAGACGCATGAGGCTTGGAGAGCATGTGGGCAGGGGAGGGGCTCGCTACCCTGGAACTCCACACCAAGCGATAGGCAGCGAGGCAGAAAAGTGAATTACTTTCCACTCTACCACTGCTTAATTTAATATCTTCAATGAGCCGCTCTCCCCCTCGGTTCAGGAGCGCTGCGCTTTTCGCGCTGTGTCACAAAACATTAGACATTGTCAAGGCAATTCATTTTTTTATGGTAATTTGGAAGCTCACTGTCCTGGAGCCTCTTCTTTGGTGTCTTCTAAGTGTTCTGTATTGATTTTTTTTTTTTTTTTTGGAGCATTGGACTTTAAGGGTGGAGTTTGGCTGTACACAGCTTCTCTTTCTGAAATAACTATGACTTCAGACAAAATCTGGCAGTTTATGTTGTTGCCTTCACTGCCTACTCTTCATCCTGAAAGTTATAGGAATTCATAACAAGGAAAAAATATGGTGTAGAGATGAAGACCATGGCCCAGCAATCACTGCATGTCCATCTCCACGTTTGCCCTGTAAAATGGTTGGTTGGTGAGAGAAGAGAATGATTTATGTACCACACTGATGTTCACTCAAGCCACAGTGGTAGGAGATGTTTGGATCCTGCAAGGTTCTACCCAGCAGCTTGGCGCGCCTCACTGACCCCACTCACAGCCAGCCGGTAAACAGCTGCCCAGCCCAAGCTGCTGCATATCAATGGCTCTAATTAATTGGATTAATGGATAGATTCCTGGGATTGCGGCTGATCGCTGTAATTTCAGTGGGAGCCGAACTGCTGTCCCTCAGGGTTGTTTGAATATGGATGAGGCAAAATTGAGTTAAAACAGAGGAGACTGCGGCGTTCATTAGACCGCCCACCCTCTGAAGTAGGCGCTTAATATGCACACTATTACTATGCAAATCAGTGGTAATGAAACGGCGAGAGTTTTTTTCCAATCATAGGAAGAGAAAGCAGATGTCAGGAGGGGGCTGGAGGACTTATGCAGGGTTGAGGGGGGTTTAAAACTGAGCATGTTTTTTGAGGCGGAGGAGATTGGAGGTGCCTGTTGGAGATGTAATACAAAGGGACTGTTAAAATTACGGCTAAAAAAATCTGAATGTGAACCTACCAGGTCCCCCCCACACTTACTCTGTAGCAGCAAGCTCACAGAATATCAATCTCAGTCATGTCATGGTAACGCAGTGACAGGAGTCCTACTTACACTCAGAGACGTCATTCTACAATGTTTCCGGAAAGAGGTGAAGCCGTACATGAGATGTGGGCAGCAGGTGAACGAAACCACCCTATAACAGAGGAACCTTAGTAACTATTACATACCTGTGCTCTTTACATATGCATTATATTTAAATGATGCCTTCTACTTACAACAAAGAAGTATAAATAGCTAAAATTTACGTGAACTTTCCTTGAAATTTATATAGATGTTAACAATTTTTTGTTAAAACTAGTACTTAATTTTATTCAAAATATGGGAACCTGCTGGGCAGGACAGTCAAGATAGCCATCCTGAGAAGAAATCTATCAGGTATGTCTCCTGATAGCTGCATCTATACAAGGCTGTCCAGATATATATCTGCAGAAATCCCCTGCACCCAGTCAAGATGTTGTGAGAGCACAAACTCAATAGGCCTTCTTTACACGTGGTGTGACTGACTGTGTGAATGGCAGCCCACAGAGAGCAGAGGAGGACTGGTTTTCAGTCAGAGCTCTGCTTCCTCTCAGGAATATTAGACGCAGGTTTAGTTTAAAGCAAACATTCTGAAACTGCAGCTGTAACCTTCCCCCTTTGGTGTTTATTTCTGGCACCTATCTGTATCTCTGTCTGTTTTGCTGCCAGAGTTCTGCCACCCTGGCTATTTTCTGAGTGGATGTTGTGGTTTGCCTGGACAGTCCCCTTGTGTTTTTTTTTAAAAAGATGGAAAAGAGACCATATTGCAGTTCTGACCACTGCATGCATTGTTGCACTACTCTGGTACAGGTTCTGTCAGGTTAAATTTATAACCTCTCCATGATGCCCTCAAACTGACAGGTCAGAGAGGTGGACAAACAAGTGAACTGTCAGCAGTATATACAACAACAAGGATAACATTGCTATCAAAAATGCTAAATTTAGACTGTGATTGTATCAAACTTGTTTCCGTAATTACATAAAAATTTTAATCAGTTTTGTTACTACTCACAAATGGTATCCTCTTGTCAGCTTTTGAATTCACAGGTTCAGAAGTTGGTAATAAACAGCAAAAACATCTAGATTATTCTAGATATTTATAAAAATTTATCAGGTATCAATTATTTGTGGTTTCTTAATGGTGAGAACAGTTCTTGGCATGCAAAAGAATGAAAAATAAAATCAGGGGTTTTGTGGAAATTATTTTCTTCTGTGTGTCTATTATCATTTAAATGCTTTGCTTCATGCTAAATCAGTTGCATCGCTAATAAAACTCTGTGTAAGGGAACCATCCACCATGAGCGTACACTTGAAATAAATCCATTAGGTTTGATTTGTTAATCCTGAATTCCTGAACAGTAATTGTTTTTGTATATTCCTCCAGTTATAAATGGGATAATCCTTTCTGGGCCAAAAAGTGCTTTCTCTTCAGTTAAAAATGTAGGCCTTTAACCTCCAGGACCCCCTTCTGTTCTTTCTCAGTAAGTGTCTTACCAGGTGAATGGGGAGCAAGTCACCATATGGCCAACTCTGAGCTCTGTCATTTCCCCTCCCAGCAGAGGCTGCTTATGGTCAGCCCCTACAGTCTGTTGGCTGAACAACAGCCCAGGTCTCAGAATAAGCTGCTACTTTGCTGAAGAACATAGGGTCCCCTCGTTCTCATTCTGACAGCAGATCCCCTTCATACTTCCTGGCCCTGCTGTCAGTCTCCCACAGGCCTTGAATGCTTGACTTGTCTTTTCTTCACCAGACACGCGGCTGGGTGCTGGTGGGGGGGCAAAGGTTTGCGGTAGTGTGGTGGCTTTCAGAAATAGCAGTTTGG
The DNA here is from genome assembly GCA_025773905.1 of Chitala chitala. NCBI lineage: Eukaryota > Metazoa > Chordata > Actinopteri > Osteoglossiformes > Notopteridae > Chitala > Chitala chitala. The sequence continues at coordinate 15,790,329 of JABJVR010000035.1, forward strand.
CTCTTCTAAGACTTGTGGCCCCTAGGGAGGAGGGTAGGCAGCACAGTGGGCTGGGAGGAGCAGCAGGAGATACTGCCGCTGTGGTTGGTTGGCTGACTTCCTGTCCCCCTGCTGGCAGGCTTGTTTCCCTACCCCACCTAGAGATTGTTGATCATGACAGCAGAACCGGTGGGACCCCACAACATGCAGCAGCATGGGGACGCACCAGGAGGGAGACTGAAGTTTGAATGATTGGCCAGGAACTCTTCTTTACAACAAACCTGCACTTTCTCTCCATTGCCTTTTTTTAAGCCAGTACCCCTGACAGGGTATGAATACAGTGCTGTGCATTTGTAACTGTGATGGAATACGTTTTTAACATACCTAAGGTTTTACTATGGAGACAAGTACAAAAACAAATACTCATAAAGGTTACAAAGAAAGCAGACAATTCTGTGTGCACACTGAAGTACTAACTGAGGTGCTTGTTCACACAATGAGGAAAACACACAAGACGACAATGCAATATCTGTAATTAGACCCAAGGAAGTGCAGTAATCAGTTCATCTGCTCTACATCTAATTATATAAAGATAAGTTAGTTTCACTCTGCTTTCTTTTTCTTACCTAAAACGTAGTCTTTTTATCTACCTCCACTTCCTTTCACATTTTAGAAATAACTAAATCGCCTCTATGAACAACACTGTAGTATCTCTAACCAAACCATCCTAACCAGTGCTTCTTTTCTAACACCAACTTTATCTCACTAAAACCTTTCTTCTTCTAAGACTCATTAGCTCTTCTCACACTGATATACACCCCCCCATCTATCTAGACCTCATTACCCCTCCACATCTTGCACTGACTTGGTCTGTTGTCTTCATTTCCCCACTGACTCAGGCTTTGGGAGCGCAGACCAGACTGTGCTACTCCCCAGTACTAATGAATCCTGCGCTGGAAAACCTCTTTCAGTCAGTCGCCCCCTGTGTGTGTTTAAGTTGCAGCCCCTTCAAAGACTTCTATCTAGAGCCCGTTACATTTAGCAGTTCCCTGGTAGAAGGTGTTTAAATGCACTGGGTGAAGCCGTTTATCTTAGTACAGCCCTCCTGGCGCACTCTGCTGCCAAAGACAAGCACGGAGGAAGCTAGCTCGTGAACACATGTGCTTTCATGTAGGGTGTGTAACATGGAAGAAACTACTATAACTTCGAACTGAGCTATACTGTTGTGCTTCCGTATCCGCTAATACTATAACCCTGAACTTTCATACAGCGGAAAAAAAATATATACATAAAAATTACAAAAATACGTGGTTCACAACTTTTGAACTGTGAGCCAAGTGCGTGCTGTACCGGCAAGCGTAAAAATGCTGAAGAGGGCACGCCGAGCGAAGAAGAAATTGAAACTGAACCACTGAAATGGACACTTGAAAATTAGGTGTAGTCTTTTGCATAATTCAAAATGCGAAAAATTCTTCGATGATTAATGTAGTTAGGTACTGTACTTCATTTTTAACTATTTAGTGTACTATACATACATTTTTATTTATATAATGGTTATATAAGGTTTTAGCTCTTATCTTTGGTTCCAGCCAACCACGATAAGAGCTTGAAAAGTAACTCCCGTAGATACGGGGGCGCAGCTATACTTATATACCTGGCCTCTTAACTTATATGGGCATAAAACTACATTTAGACAAAACACTGTCAGTTAGAAGCAATCTATTAACCCACTTACACAACTCTATTAAACAATTGATAAAACAACTGATATCAAGTCACAGCTATGAGGTGGGCTGGTGCCTTGTGCCTCTAGATACCTTGAATAGATTCCCAGCCACCCCACCGGTAACCCTGTTGGGATAAGCAAAATGTAAAATGGATGGATGGACATCAGATGGTTACAGAAAGAGTACAGGTAGTTTCACATAAGACTACAGTTTGAAATTGGGAACACTGGGGCATTCTTCATTTCAGTCACTAAAGCTTTCCTTTTTCTATTCTGCAGGGAATTAAGTGTAAAAATGTTCTTACTTCAACCTGTTCATCATATACATACATTTTATTAAGTGATCCTGTATAATGACAGCTTGTGAGCTAACTGACTTAAAGGATTCAGAAGGTGAAGGCAAGAAGGATATTTACACTACTGTGGTGGTACTTGTTGAAGTTTATGAGGTAACTGCAGTCGCAATGGCTGCTGTGTGAAATCCAGCAGAATTTTTAAAAGACAGAAAAGGTCAAGCAGAGTGGGGGACAAAGAAAGGGCTGCTACCTGTCATGAGCTGCCTGCATGTCTTTGTTGTATGACCACGTACCCTCATTCTCTTGCCTTCTTGTTCTGTTGTGGCTTCTGCTGTGCCCCCTTTTTCCGTGTCTAGCCCTTTTTGCTCTTGTCCCTTTGAGTTCTCGGTGTTGTTTCCCTTGTTTGTAGTTTGTGCTTGTTTTTGATAATAAAATCTCTGCACACAGGCGTCGTCTTTGTAACGCTCAGGAGAGTGCAGGAATGGAGATGAAAGCATTCTAAATGCAGAAGGGTTTATTCTGACAGATGGGGAGAACACACAAGGCGAAGAGCAATAACAAATAACCATCAAAAAACAAAGCAATCGCTGCAATGGTACAGAGCTGCAAGGTTACAGGACTACAACAACTGGCAAACGAGTGAAACAAAAGGCAAATGTATATGGAGGCCAGAGGGAAATAGGAAACAGCTGTAGACACTGATGGAATTAACATAGCTAACAAAGGAGAACAAAATTAGGAAAAAAGACAACCAGCAAAATGGCTGGTGGTGACACTCTGCCTTGGTGCCCCATGTCATGACAGTAACTGCTGAAAGTCATGTCAACAAAAGAAGCCAGATGTTTGTGGAACTAACAATAATCCATCCATCCATCTTCTGCCGCTTATCCAGGGCCGGGTTGCAGCGGCAGCAGTCTAAGAAGAGACGGCCAGTCTTCCCTCTCCCTAGACACCTCCTCCAACTCTTTCAGGGGAATGCAGAGGTGTTCCCGGGCCAGTCGGGAGACATAGTCCCTCCAAAGTGTCCTGGGTCTTCCCCAGGGTCTCCTCCCATGTCTGGAACACCTCTCCAGGTGTTTTGCGAAGGAACCTCATTTTGGCCGCTTATATCCGAGACCTCGTTCTTTCGGTCATGACCCAAAGCTCATGACCATAGGTGAAAGTAGGAACATAGATTAACTGGTAAATCGAGAGCTTTGCCTTTCTGCTCAGCTCCTTCTTCATAACAACAGACCTGTACATCAAACACATTGCTGCTTCCGCTGCATTGATCCGTCTGTCAATCTCACGCTTCATCTTTCCCTCACTCGTGAACAAGACCCCAAGATACTTAAATTCCTCCGCTTGAAGCAGGATCTCTCCTCCAACCTGCAGATTGGACCTGCAACCTCCTTGAACTGCCACTTTAAAGTGGTGGAGGGGTTTGAGTGCCTGAATGACCCTAGGAGCTCTGTTGTCGGTGGCTAAATGCCCCTGGTAGGGTCTCCCAAGGCAAAAAGATCCTAAGTGACGGGTCAGACCAAGAGCAGTTCACAAACCCCTTATGAATAGTAAAATACCGAAGACCGCTACCTTGCCTGGAATGGCATTACTGGGGCCCCACCCTGGAGCCAGGCCAGGGGAGGGGGCACACAGGCCAGCGCCTGGTGGCTGGGCCCATGCTCACAGGACCAGCCGGGCTCAGCCTGAAATAGCTATGTGTGTCCATCTTCCTGTAGGCCTACCACCCACAGGAAGGAGCATATTGTGCATTGTGGATTGGGAGGTAGTCTCGGGGGGAGGCCTCGGTGACCAAATCCTTGAACAACGAATTTGGTTATCAGGACATGGAAGAACAAGAACAAGAAGAAGAATAATAATAATAATAGGCGGCATGGTGACGTGCTGGTTAGCACTGTTGCCACACACCTCCAGGCCTGTGGTTCAATTCCTGCCTTGGGTCTGTGTGCGTGGAGTTTGCATGTTCTCCCTGTGCTTGGTGGGTTTTCTCCGGGTGC
>JABJVR010000035.1:15794426-15825075 GCA_025773905.1 Chitala chitala
TATATGTTTTATTTCAGCGGTGGTGTGACTCACTCTTTCCAGTACAGCACGCTTTGCAAAAGGAGATACTCAGTAGGTAGTTATGCCAGAATGTAAAAGTTTTATTCCTAAGAATGTAACACATTAAAGTGAAACACAAATTCTCATAATTCTGAAGTGAACTCGTTCACATGGTGGTTCAGGAGAAGCCTACCTTCTTATTTTTTCAATCTTTGTTTGCCTTGAAGTTCCAGCCTTCGACGTAACTTAACGTATGTTATCTACAACTGAGAAAGGAGGAAATGCAAATTTTGAAAGAGAAAAAAAGAGAAGCGATGCTCTTTTATTGCCTCTGTGAATTTTCTGAACGTGAAAAGGGGGTAAAAGACATTTCAAGCCTCTTTAATGTTACAGCGAATCTAATTCTTTAAGCCAGTTTGAGGCTGCTGTCCAGAAAGGAGAGAAGGATCGGATGGAAATGTCTTCCCCCACCTCAGACTGCCTCTGTCACAATAACTCTGCCGCACAAAGTGAAAAATCCCCACTCTTTTGCATATTTTGCCCTCTGCTTTGATTGTTCAGCATTATAACTGTAGGACTGGGGGAGCGCTCTCTGTCACCGCTGTATAATACCCTCATTACTCCTCAGCTCCAGAATTACCATTGATGGAAATGGGATTTTGGAAGATATATGGAATGTAATTATTATATACATAAATGCATAGCCTCTTTCTGAGACTGCACTTCGCCAGAGCAGGCACAGAAGATGGGGTATGATGTGGGTGGGTGAGTGTGTGTGATGGGTGGAGGAGGACTGGGGATGGAATAAAACAGGAATTATTCAGGATTTACAGGAGAGGGGGTTGTAGGTTCAAGCTAGGCTTGTAGTAATAACCCGTGCCTGTTTGTGTCATGTTTGTCCCTTCATTTTGGTGTTACATGCTGATTCACATTGCAGCAGGAGAAGGAACGAGTTGTGGCTGATGTTCTAACAGCTAAGCTGGGCTTTATCTAAGGACGGAGTATGTGTGTGTGTGTTTGGGGGACATTGGGCGCACTCTTCCTTGTCTGGCTTTCAGGGATCAGTGTAATCCACAGTGGTGACAGTGTCAAGCCTGTTGTGCCTGACTGTGCATATGGCTGGGGGGACAGGGTATTCTGGAGAGTGGTCTGATATCACTGGGGACAAAACACACTTCTGCCTTGGTCTGACGCTTATGCTTTGTCCCATAGACTAAATGTAAAAATAAATTAGGATTTTCTGACAGATGCAAATTGAAGTATCGCCATTATTTTTAAGTGTTTCAATTGTAATTAATATTTTTGTTCTATCACTATTTTGAGTATATAACAATGTGTGCTAATTTACATCAGAGGGATTATAACCAGTGGAATCATTTAGTTGTCCCACACTTACAAAACAGCTGTGATGTTTACATATAAATGGGGGGGGGGGGTGACTCCATCTTGTGTATTGGTCAACAATTATAAACACTAGTGCTGAGTTTTTTTATTTACATATGTACTCTCCATTATGGATGTTCATTTTAACATTTTTGTCATGAGCAAACCCAACTCTCTTATCTAAAAAAAAAACACACTGTCCTGTCACAACATGACCTGTCATGCCCTCTGTCCCCACCAGATGTCACCCTTTTTTTCTGCTTTTCTGCTGAGTCACTGTGGTAATTGTCCTTAGTGTCATCACCCGTTCTCTGTTTCCCTTCTAGCCTTCTGTAAGCTCTCCGTTTTAGTCAGTCCATTGCTGGTTGTTGTAGTGTGTGTAGCGTACGTGTTGCCTGTACACAGTTAGTGTCAGCATACAGCCTGTTTTTGCCCTGTAATAATCCCCCCTTTGCGCACATTGGATCTCGCCTGCTTGGCTAAACATTACAACCACTGATAAAGGGTGAGGCAGATGGCTGCAAAAAAGATAAGTTTGCACACTATTTTTAAAAATCTATTTTTCTGAAGAGTGAGAAGAGGAAAAAATCTTGTTAATAATTAAGTTTTAACACTTTTCCTAAGTGTCATTCCATTTCACTCAAACTGTAAAAAGATTTAAGAAGAAAGCATTCATCGAAAATTTTGAAAAAAGCACCATCTTTGTGTTGGAGGGTGGGAGAATGTACAGTTTACCTTGACACCATTTGGTGCTTGTAAACAACAATGTTTAATAAAGCAGTGACAGAAATTTCTGTACACTGTATTTATGATGAACGGCACGTTTGAAGAACAGGATGTGTGCTGGCTTCTGCAGCTACTGTTTCACTACTCCTCAGAAATATGGAAGACATTTAACAATAGTTGTTGCTATAGGGTATGAGAAGCACGGTGATAACACAGGAACACACTGGAGTATTTGGGAGGGAAAGGTTTTAAGTTTTTGGATTTCATATTACTGGAAGCTTATTTTTTGGACAGCAGGTCACAGGCTGGTGAAAAATCCCCATCTATTGGCATGGCAGAATGGAGAACACAGAAGCAATGACTCCATTTGCCTTAACTGGAAACATGAAGGAAAGAGAAGCATTTATGCCAAACAAATGCAGAGCGGTCCAGACAAAGAGGGAGACACAATCACTCCCAAACTCGCTGTGTTGTAGCCAGGGTTGGACTAAAAACAAGCATTAAAAAAAAGTGTGATAAACAAATGCCAGACAAACAGTTGAATTTACAAACAAAGTGTGCATGGAAAATAAGCCCACAGCAGAATAATGTAAGCACTGACAATGAAAGAAAAAAACAAAAGAATGAAACAAATTGTATAATCTAAGAACTCCTTGAAATGGATATATCTGAATTTCTTCTGTCTTTTCTGTGTTTACTCCTAATCCGCATTTGAATACCATAAAGTTATTTATTTCTCTTTTTATCACATGCACGTTGGTCCTGACTTGAGCCTTAGACGTTTCTCTTCCTCCATTCACTGTGGATTTTTTTTAAAGCAAACAGTAAGAAATCAGGGAAAATCTAAGATGATACCATTTGAGCTTCTGAGCTGAGCATGGTGAGGGTCCATGCCGGTCCTCCATGCGTTCAGCTCCCTGCAGAACCTCACTTAGCTACAGCAACAGCACCAACAACATTAGCACAGAAATGTCATCTGTTTGTATGGTTTCAGGCAGTCTACGTTTGTCTTATTCTCGCCCTGGCACTACCCTGAATTAGTAATGTTTGGAAAGAGAAAGGCTATTTTTTGTGGGGGGGGGGGGGCTTAAAAATACATTAAACAGTCTGTGGAAGAAGCCACACCATTCAAGTCACATTTACCTCTTGCTGTGCATTACATGAAAAAGATCTTCATGTTTTTCTTCTTTATTTTTTCCTCTCCCTCTCCCTCTCCACGTATGTAGCTAATTACGTGAATGATATTTAAATGGAAAAATGTTTTAAAAGATGAACCACAGATGCTCATGCAAATGTAATGAGCAGTTTTGGCATTTGAGAAAATTGGAGAAATAAAAATCACAAAAATCACAGTCACAATGCAAAAAATTCTTTTTCATCAGAATCTACTTGAAAACAATGGAAGAATCTGCAGCTCATGAAGAATGATTTTTACTGGCATTGTTAAAGTAAACATATATTAAACTGTGGTTTTAATTTCAATACAAAAACTCAGGAAAACATATAACTAAACCTATGTGTTCCTGGTAAAGATTTCTGCAAAGCTCCCCATGTCAGTACAGAAGAGTTTAGGATGTACAAAATACCTTTTCTTTTAATTCTCTACAGTTAAACAATACTAAATATAGAGCTGTTGTAAATGATATTTTCATTTTAAACATTTTGACATAATTCTGTCTTAATGACAATCATGAAATTTCATGTATTCACGGGTAGGCTTTCAAGTCGAGTGTTCTCCTAATATCCTCGCTGTGACAAAAACATTGAAACGCTGTCCAAAGACCATCTGTGGTCACTTTTGGTCCTTCTCTTCCGCATCTCTCCCTGTACAGCGTGTCTCTCCCTGTACAGCGCATCTCTCCCTGTACAGTACATCTTACCCATCAACCTCAGGGACTTTTACCGCTGGCCTTTCAAACCTTCAATCAACAAACCAAAATCAGTTTAACATTTACAAGTGTATTATCACAATGCATTTCATATTGTCCAAGAAATAAATTCCTGACCCCAAAGATAAAGTAACAAAGCTGATTGAGTCCCGCTGCTGCAACATGGCATACAGGTATGTAAATTTGCAAATAAGCAATGCTGTTAAATTTTACTTTTCGTGACAACTTCTATTTTCATAATTTTCAAATGGGCTTGGATTTTTTAACGTTTTCTTGATTCAGCTGTTCATTCTCCTTTGTGCAATTAAAAATGTAACATGGAAACAACCAATTTACCAACATGCAGGTGCATCACAAACAATACACAAGTAGATGTGTGTGCAAACACACAGTTTATTTGGCTCACTTGCTCAGCAAGGTTCACGTTTTTTTGGATGATCTCTAACAACATTCAAGATGGTTCTAGAATATCAAGCAAAATATGAAACAGACAATGAAATAGAAAAGCTGTATAAATTTTGAGTTTTGAAGTTGAGGCATTCTACAGCAGTGACTGACACAGTCTGAGCAGGGGATTGAAGTCATGGAAATTTCGCAAAATGGAAACTTGACAATGGATTAAGACAATCAAGACCCCGAGATTGCTGGATGTTCTTACAAATCCTTTACTGCAGAAAATTTTGCGAGACATAACAAGCACTGTATTAAAGGTTAATAATGAACATATTCTCCATCTTTAATGCAGCCTCCCTCCATCCCCCCACCACTACGAGCCAAATCCCTGTCACTGACTACTTCACACATTGTGTGTGCTGCATTGTATCAGAATGCTCTCATGTTCCAGACACCATGCTGGTGATATGGATGCTGGTAGGAGGCCTTACTATGGCAGGCAGTGAGTGATGGGACCAGTGAAGGGTCATCAGAAGTCCCCTAGACTACTTTATGGAAGGAGGCAGTAAACACGTTGTGTTGACCCTCAGTTGTCAGTCCTGCAGGTCTTGACCTTTTTTACACTGTATGATAGCTGTCTCTTCCTGCAAATGGTGTTCTGCTGTTATTCTTCCTCAGATCCCCATTTCATGTTTGTAATTTTTGGCATCTTTCTTATACTTTAATTTTTACCAAATTATTGTCCCTGTGATTCCTCTCCTACTGTAACCTCACTGAAACCTTGTTTCTTGTCTTTATTGAGTCACGTACTTTTTCCGTGATCTCTCCTGTCCTTGTTTGCAGCACGTTTTGTGAGACTTCCTCTTATAATTACTGCTCCTTGCCTTATCTTATGTAGGGCCAGTAAGTGCGCAGTCTTTATATTGTTTTGCCATTAATTGCATTATACTAATATTGACCATTTCTCATTTGCAACCAGTCAGTCAATAAATATAGAGTTCTTTGCTGGCCTTTTCCCAGCTGCTGTGTCACATTGTCAATTACATACGTTATAGATAACAATAAAGTAAAAAAAAATAAAGTCATTATTTGTGCTGTTGTATTGCAACTCATAAAATAGCAAATCTTCTCTAGTGTTGTTAATTACTTCCTGATTTTCTGAGATATTTTTGTGAATTGTAAAAATTCCACAAAGCAGAGTAACAATGGCCCTGGTAATGTGGATGTAGCCATTTATTACAAGTTCAGAATGTTTTTCAGGAAGTGAACATGTTGCAGCTAAGTACTTTAGACAATATATAGTGTCATTGTTTCATTTTAATAAAGGCATATTTTTAATGTTTCCTAAAACGTCAATAGACAGATTGAAGACTGAAATAAAATATTAACTCTGTGTGCGTGGAGTTTGCATGTTCTCCCTGCGTTGGCGGGTTTTCTTCGGGTTCTCCGGTTTCCTCCCACAGTCCAAAGACATGCAGGTTAGGTTGATTGGTGTGTCTCAATTGCCTGTAGTGTGTGTGTGTGTGTGTGTGTGTGTGTGTGTGTGTGTGTGTGTGTGTGTGTGCCTTGTGGTGGGTTGGCGCCCCGCCCTGGGTGTTCCCTGCCTTGCACCCTATGTGTTTTGGGATGGGCTCTAGGCTTCCTCACAACCCTTAACTGGATGAAGCAGTATAGAAGATGACCGAGTCTTCCTGCTCCATTCTAGACATACGGCCAGGTCAGAGACATTTACACTCTGCTGTTAGTTTTCAAGGCAAGAAGATACCCAAGTAGGTTCCTGTTTAAAGACACATATGTTAAAAAAAACTAAAAAGAGGTATTTTGGGAAGAGTGGCTTAGCCACATGAGATAAAGGGAAAATGAGAAAGAGAAAGAGAGAAAAGCTGAAGAAAAAGGCTCAGGTAATCAATAAAAATCATTGGAGAGTCCAGAACAATACTTATACAAATACACAGGTGTGTTTTGAGGCTCTAATTGGAATCGACCTCTCCCCAGGTGAAATGTCTGTACAAAAGCAGTCTGTGGAAATACAAAGTAGCAAACAGACAACAGGAAAAAGTAACGGTGGTGTAAAAATCCTCTTAGTGTTTTGCAAAGCACTTGAAAGACACAGACTTCTGTATTCTTGCTCACACACAAACACAAGTATACAATTAATATCTAAAACATAGCATGCAGGCTTTTTTGTCTTCCTATATGGTTTCCTCCCTCTTCGTGTTTTTGCCTTATTGATACACTATGAACCCTCACGTTCTTGAGAAGCACATTGAAATATTCCAGCGCCTTCTTTGAATTCCAGAGATGTCGTCTGCGGCATTTGAAACCTCTTCATTGTCTGGCCTTTATTCTCTGAATATGAGCTGTGACTGACACAAGAGATGGTAACCTTTTTCAAGATGCAAATTCCTCTAGACAACACCTAAAATACCCTTAGTATGAAAAAGATGAAAGAACCAAAGTCAAAATTGGAAAAAAAAGTAGTGCAATGTAAGTTGTTTAGGCTGCTACCATAGCTTAAAAAATCCTATCTAAAGTTCTCAAAAGAACAGAAAGATACCATTCAGTTTAGCCTCTCTTATAAATGCTTTGTTTATATTATGGACAAGGTATATGGTTTCTTTGTTTTATTGATAACCGTTATTTAATATAAAATAAAATGATATGGTCACCAATCTGAACATCTCTGCAACAGTGTGTAGGTGTTAAACATACCCAGACTGAGTGACATGATTAGTTTTCATGTAGCTGCCTATGAGATTGACAGCAAGGTATCACAACTGCATGATGATCACCAGAGGATGTTTGGTGATTGTTATGTGTTCTTTATATATTGTTCAGTAAAAGTTTATCAAAGGCAATAAATCTGACTTAAACAGACTTAAAAATAAAAATCAGACATTGATATTAGAGGTAAATTTATGAAAGAGGCTGAAAGAATCACTTTTGTAACTTTCGGTGTAATTCATGCTTCTTTGATAGTGTTTTATGTTTGATGTGCAGTGATTCAGCTGCGAGGGATTGGACTCGGTCGCTCACATCTACTCCTTCACAGCAGGACATCGGTCAAATAAATATCCCGAAATGCCAAATGATGAGCTCACGCCTTTGTGGAGTCGCAAGGTAGGGTTGCATCAGTTGTTCAAGTAGAAATAAAAAAACACACAAGTACAAGGTGGAATGAGCTGAAGGTACGGGCCAGTGGAACGTGCTAATCTATGATAAAATCCATGGGTCCATGACACAATCACAGCAACACGACTCTTGTGTGGAATTTCAGCCCAGCCTGACTGATGAGAGTAAATGGAGAAAACCAACATTCAGGTGTTGAAGCAACTCACTTTAAGATTATTTGTAAGGCATCCAGATTCAGCAATCCCTACTTGTAGGGGAAGTATGACTTGTCTAAGCTGTGTTCTGCATTCCTCAGGGAAACTATAATTGCAGATAAAGAAACCCAGGTGGACCAAGTGCAGACAGCTACACTTATTATTCAATAAGTCATAATCCAAAAGTCAGGGTCATTAGCTCAGGCAGTAAGTAAGTCTGTCTGAGACAAAGACTAAAACAGAGGTTTTAGTCTCATACCCTCATACCCTTTGGTATGAGGAAAAAAAAACAGGAGCTGGGAGGAACACAACAGATATACTAAAATACACAGACAAGGGCAAGAAAACCAGTGCTCTGAGAGTCCCATCAGAGTGAAAACCTCATAAGGAAGTGCAGTACTTCACATAATGATAATGATGAGGTCGTTTTTAAGAGGCAACACAAAATGTGGTTTCAGTTTTCATGACTTACACTGTGTTGGATGGGATGTTGGTCACCAGTGTGTTCTGGGAGGGAGTACGCATGACAGAAAGCACATCTTTAAAGAAAAAAAGGTTTTTAATAAGAAATGGTTAGAGAAATTAAGGTGGAGAAGCAACTGAGAAGTTTTTGTAACATTATTTCAGAATCTGTTGGTAAATAAAAAAGGTACTGAAGAAAAAATTCTATTGAGCTTTTTGTGGTGTTTCTAAAAATTAACTTGCATAAAAAAGACAAAAAAAAAACAAATAAGCAGTTAACAAAGTATTACTATTATCATTAATAATAATGATAATAATAATAATAATACTAAATGACCTGAAAGTGGTATTCCAGGCACTTGTAACATATTCCTGTGTGTGTTTACACAAAAAAGGACAAACACACGGGGTGCTAACTTGTGTGAAGTGTGCTTGGCCCTCACCAGACCTACATTCTCAGCCATTGTGGTCACCTGCCAGTAAAAGTCTTGTCTACAAATGGCCCTTATTGTGTAAAGCTAAATAATTTAATCAAAATTCTACCTTTCAGCTCTTTTTCTGCTAGTATTCTTGTCGGGCCTCATTTATAATGTTGCTCAAGGGAGTTTTTTTATCCTCATGATGGATTTCATTAGCCATCAGGGCATGTAGAAAAATCCTTCTGACTGCCTTAACTTGATATTGTCAGGCATGGTGGAAACAGTCCAGGACACACACTGCACTCGCTGAACACCTCCGTTGTTTTGTTACACTGATTCTTTCTTTTGTTTGAAAGCACCATCTGTTGTTCACACCTCTCTATCTGTTGCAGTCAGCAGCTCTGGAAGTCAGTTCAGAACGGTATGAGGAGACTTGTTAAGAAGCTTGCTCCAGCTTGTTTCTCCATTCATTCACAGGGTAGGAGATGCATGCTTATTCCTCACTGACAATGTCCTACATGAAAGCTCCAAGACATTCCACAGTACATAGGCTGATTAAACTTCAGTTTTTACCAATGATTTAGTGTTAATTCATCCTAGTAATCAGTGCCCCCCATGTTACAAATGTACATTTCTGCAAACCTTAACTGGTTTTGTATGCTGGTGTGTCAAAATGCAAAGAAATCTGGAGCTCAATCTCTCCTGACAGTGGTGTCTGGGTGCTTTAGCATCGAATGAAGTTAGAGCTCAAGGAAAAATCCAGCCCATTAATCAGATCTGAAGTTAAAACATAATAATCACTTCTTTTATATTAATGTTGGCGGTGTGGCTGGAACAGCAGAGGAGGAAAAGGTCATTCGTCATCCCGTGTAAATGTGATCACAATTAAGCATCGTGTCCAATCACTGTGCTTTCTAACCTGTCATGTCCTGCTCACTGTAAACTCATTTTTCCACGGCAAATGAAAGGATTATCATGGCAGGCCAATGTTCCACTGTCAAAGCACTGGAAAGTTGAAAGGAACTAAAGGAAACAGGGAGAAACTGCAAAAAATAAATAAATAAAAAAAAAACTTCCACTGTCCAGTGGATGAACCATAATTTTTAAAGGGAGGTCCAAACGCAAAGAGGGAGATTTAATGAGGAAGAGGGCAAAAACAAAGTACAAGAAGGGTCCAAACAGGGTAAGGCTTAAACACAGGGAGATTCACAACCAAGCTACAGTACAACTCAACAACCGGCAACATACTGACACAACAGGAGAGCTTAAATAAGGACATAAATGAGACATAACTGGTAGGGACTAATACACTTAAGACACTGAACACATAAGCATTTAGAGAAGGAACAGCGACACCTTATGGACATGGGAGGAATGATGGGTATGGGCATGACACACTGATGACCCAAAACATTATGACCACTCACATGTGAAGTGAATAACATTGATTATCTTCTAACAACAGTGTATATGAACATCTGACATATATGAGATGGTAAGTTAATTGAAAAGGGCCAAATTGTTATGGCCAGATGATTGATTCAGAGCATCTCCAAAATGACAAGGCTTGTGGGGTGCTCATGGTCAGTATTGGTAAGAACCTACCTACTGGGGTCTGTGGCATGGCCAATCATGAGAAAATGACAGAGAGCCCCCAAGGTTTGTCCATGCAATAGGGCAATGGTGTCTGCACTGTCTGGTCCAAACCAACAGAAGGGCAACTATGTAAATGTTGCAGAAAAGTGTAATGCTAGGTATGGGAGGAACATGTCACAAGAGATGCAGACCAATCAGAGTGCCAATACTGATCCCTGTCCACTGTCAAAAGTGCCTACAGCTGTCATGAGAGCATCACACCTGGACCTCAAAGCTGCAGGAGAAGGTTGCCTTGTGTGGCGAGTCCTGTTTTCTTTTACATCATAAGAAAGGCCATAATAATATCATATTTTGTGCTGACATTAATTTCAGAATATTTTTTATCATGACCTTAAATATTGTAACAAAAATAGGCTTGAAGTAAGGTTTTTGCTTTTATATTGTTAAAATTGAATAAAAATTTAAATCTGTTTTTTTGTGAATTTTTAAGACAAAAGTATAGTGTGAAAAAATAAAAATGATACATTGAAATAAAACTAAAAGAATAAGTCCATGTTTTAAATGTTTCCATTCATAAGATAGTCATGTTTCCTCCAAGGAAGGAAAGGTTTGAGGCTGTTTTGTAATGGTACCCCCCCCGTAACCTCCCAGCCCCTCACCCTTCTCCTCTCTATCCTTCTCTCTTTGGCTTTTTTCTAGTTTTCTCTTTGTGATTTTTGCTAATTTCACCATGCTGAGGCAAATTTGTCATGCGCGTGGGCCCGTTTGATTTCATTAAACAGAATATTTAAGCATAAAAATTGTTTAATCGTCTCATGTCATTAGGAGATGAATCCCATTTTGCATACATTTGCATACTTCCTGAGAAATTAGGCCCGCTAATATGCAAATGTGGAGTGAGGTTATGGCGGAGGTGTTTATTACGATCACCACAGACTGCTCCGTGATCATGAAGGCAACATCTGGGGGGTCCAAGGCGTGGCTCACTCTCACCTTTCAACAAAAAAAAATCAGTGCCCCCCCCCCATCTTTAAATGAGAATGTCACAGCAACATACAGGCTCACTCTGTTGTCAATACCAAAAAATAAAACACAAAAATGTGACGTTGATATACTGCATGTGCATATGTGCTACAACAACACACTTAATATGCTTACTGTTTTTTTCTTGTTCTTTTTTCTAATATTTTCACTACTTTGAATGAGCCTTTGTTATTGTAGTTAATTTTTATAGAAGGGACTACAAACAGTATATAGAAAACTTTGGCAAAAGTTTTCCAAGTTTAAATACTATAGCTATAGTATAAAGTGCCATTTGAAAAGGTATTTACGTAATGAATACTTATTTGTAATTTCCTTATAGAAACAACTTGTCCTTTATTCATACACAAGCAATCCAAACTAACAACACAAATGTATTTTATTGTAATTTGTATGGAATGTAGATGTAATTCTCCTTATTGGTGGGTAAGATGGTAATGTGTAATTGTAGTAGTTAGATTCAAATACTTGAAAATTTTAACTCTTTAAAATCAAAATGGTCAGTATAACGAGAGGTTGGCAAAGCTCAGCAAAGCAGGAGAGTAAGCAATAAACACAGCTCCATTACCAGTTATTTCACACTTGGTGCCATCATATGAATGCAGCCTGTCCTACTGCTGAGGTTTACTGCTTTTACATCTGTGAGCTCTCCTCTGCTTTGGTGAGTTATACAGGAAACACTCGATGCACATTAAACCTGCACCCTTTACTGATCCTGAGTGAGCTGCTAAAGTAAGATGGAAAGATCAAAGGCAGGAAGAAAGGTACAAATGAAGTAGAAGGGGGAGAAACGTACCCTCTCTCAGTTATATCAAGCACTGTGTGTTCCCTGTGCCAAGGGCCGCGAGGCAGTGCTGCGTTAACGGCCTCGTAATTAGCCGCATTAATGTTGTAATAGTTCTTCATCCAGAATTAAGGCACTTTTAATTTTCACCCTCATTTTCTTACAGCACAATTTTCATCAGATGCTAAAATCTGTTCTTGCACAATAAAAGTGGTCTTTTAAGACATATCTAGGAACATTAAATACTATAATTGCAATTTTAGGAAAGAATGGAAATTACAATTGCACAAGTAATCATGTTTTATTTCTTAATTAGGGGGATATAAATGGAATGGTAGATATAAATATTGTACAGTTAATTTTAATTACTGTCTGACACTGCTGTCTTTTTTCAATTGTTACATTCAAAGTATGGACAGGTAACCTGGCTGACGAGTTTCTCAGTAGAGGTACAGAGCTGAAAACCACACTAAAATTCATGACAAAAAACACACGCAGAAACCAGAGAAAACTGCTCTGCATGGCAATTTCTTGACTCTCCAAAGAGTCCTATTTAGATCGTCAGCTCGCTAACATTTAATGAACAATTAAAAAAAAAAATCAATCATTACATGTATTTCTTCAATGTTACAACACAACATCTCCAGTACTTGTAGAAGCTTAAAGGAAGCTTTTAATTTAGCTACCTGTAAAAGAGTAACAATACACATATTATATTCCATTGGACATGAGAAAGATACTCCTTTTCAAATTTAATAACAAATATATAAAAGTGCATTGTTCTCCTGCTGGACTGTAACTGTTGATAAATGAACATGACTTTGAAATGTTTTATGGCAGTGTTGTGGACTAAAAATGGAGAGCCTCTTTCTGGGGTGGTTCCTCTACATAGATCTAGACCCAGCTGTAACGTGTTGACCTCTGACCCCATTCAGACTGTTGGAGGAGGATTCCCAAAATGCTACACATAAGGCAATTTCTGTTTCAGCATCTTTAAGTAAAAAAAAATTTACCCCTCTCTTGTCAATGTGCTCACACCCTGAAACATCAAAATGTTAAGCTCTCCAGTACCAATCAAGTGTTTTTGCATAAAAGTCTACATTATGGGGTGAGCGGGTAAGGCAGAACATGGAGTTTCCAGAGAGTGTGTCCATGCCGGCAGATGGGGTCAAGCAGACCAGACTAAACAGGCTGACGGCGGAGCACACTGTTACGCCAGCCACGTGAAAAACGATCCCTGTTCTCCAGCTTGGGGATTGAAAACATGCGGTGCCAGAAAGAGCTGGGAGGGGGAACATGGGCTTTGAGGTGGGAGGGGTCAAGAAATGCAGGCAGGGGGAAGACCTGAAAGAGTGCTTGTGTATGTAGAAAGGTCTCCAGATAATGAGGAACAGCTCATTTTGAGCTCCGTGGTGAGTAAGTGACAAACAGCTGTTGTAGGCAGGAACCTTTGCTTGGCTGAAGCAGCAAACCGAACACTGAAAACTGGGGCAATAAATCAACATTAGTGGCAGTGAGATAAACATCCTTCTGAAGCTGATTGGAAGGAGAAACAATTGGGAGAATGGCGCTGCTTCAAGGATTGTCGCCTTCCTTTCACCAAGAACATCTTAATTTACCGTGACCCACGGCGGCCGTCCACTGTGGACTGGAGCCTTTTCACTTACTAGCCTTAAGGGCTGAATCCCTCTTAATAGTGACTGGCAGGTCCCAATTGCTTTCGATAACCAGTCACAGCAAACTCATAAATCAACTTACTCAACGAGCGCTCTTTGCAAGCGACATACACACACGGGGCAGCAGAAGCGGCAAATTAAACACTCTTACTGCCCTGGAAAGCTAATACTTAAACCCAGAGTAATGTGACAGACTTAACCATGCTAACGGCGCTAAACACCATTATATCCATGGGCATGATGCCCTGAATGATGCATGCGGAGGAGAAGTTTAGAAAGATTTTAAGCTTATTGGGACTTTCTGGTTAGGCTGACCTTCCGTTGACTATCACAGATAGTCAGACAGTAAACCACACCCAAGTGAAAGGGTGATGGGGACACTGAAGGAAGGCAGTATTGATCATGCGTTTAGGCAGTATTCCTCCACCCCACCTGGCTTCCCCAGTGAATATTACTGTGGCTCCTCCATCTCCGCTGTTGCTGCTGAAGTGTCCCATACAGCCCAATTACGTGCATCTAACAAAGTCGTCTCTGGCAAGTTGTCAGCAGAGGGGAGGTGAAAGGCACACTTGGGCCGACGCTGAATCAGTCACACCGGAGGATGGGCACACGCACACACACACGCCCATATGGCAGGCCCTGCAACTCCACTAACTGTGGAGTGTGATTCCAAATAAATAAATAGATAAATCAAATAAAGAACACAATTCATTTGCGAGCTGTGATGGATCGGAAACAGCTTGGCAATGAAAGGAAGAACGTTTTCTTATTCGTATGATAGGAGCGCCAGTGGCTGTCTAAGTGGAGCTGGGACAAGTGCTGACAACATCTGCACGCGCTCGTGATCCTAGCCAGATGTACAGGCCCGATGCCTGGTACTGCTGCTACCTCTCACTCACAGTGGCCAATTCAGGGGTAGTCATAGAAACAGCTCCGAGGGACAGAGGTGGCTGCTAGGTGAGGGGACACTTCCCTGTGCTTGCCTGTCAGCCGGTGACACAGAAAAACAAGAAAACAAGAAAAAAAGTCATTACAGGGTTGCACTTTTTCTATGCAGTGACCTGTAGTCCAGCTAAGAATGAAAAACAACAAGAAGGCATAAATCTGGAAACAAAAAGACACCAAACAATGATGTCTAGCCCACAACCTTCTTTTCTGTCTCAGGCTGCTCTTTCACAGCAGTTAATCATTTGATTAGAAAAGAAAACAAGCATCTTATTTAATCTGTATGTGCCACGTTTCCAGGTATTGTGAAGGGACAGGTTTTGGAAACACGGTGTTCTGAGGCAAAAGGCCAAAGCTATGTCAGGCTGTGTAATTCTGACCCCCCCATGGGGAAATAGGGACATGCTCATGACAAGTAGGGGGCCAGCATGACTGTAAATGGATGCCGTTACACAGGTTTAAGAAGACAAGTATTTGCAAATTTTTGCAAAAACAGCAAATCTCTTGCTTGTATTTTCCTGCTTCTATCCCTTGTGTAAGATGGCATGTCTGGGCTTCTCCAGGACGCTTACACTACAGCCAGGTGTGCTGCTCCGGGACAGACCCACCTCAAACACCTGTCATCTCACATTTGTCAGTTACCCAATGGAAATCTCTGCAGTCAATAATGAACAAGCAGTATCCAACCTGTACCAAATTTGTACAGATGAAACTTCACTGTTTATTTATGAGATGACTCTTTAAGTCTGAATGTTCTAGGTGTGGCCCAGGATTACTGTTGCAACGAAACTGAATAATGTTAAACACTTGAGTAAATGAACAGCTTCTCAGAATTTTTAGTTTTGTTGGTATAAAAATTACATTAAAAAATAAAACAACTCACTGTTGTAAGGCTGGTCTGTTTATGTACTGTGGCAATGTTAGTGTTATGATGTACGTAACTCTGTAGGTAACTGGGTTTTAGGCAGGGATGATTTTAGAATTAACTCATTGAGTTAATCAGAACAGTACCTGATACACTCTTAATAGAAGATTATCTGACTGAAGTCATTTGCTTTCTGAATGGCAAATGAACATGTTAAGGTATAATTAAATTTATTTGCTTGCATTGTGGGCACCTTTATTTATCTTTAGTTTTTAACTTTAGATGTGTGTATTGCATGTAGTTATATGTTGTTATATGTAGCACCATGGTCCTAGAGGAACGTTAATAAGTTTGTTAATAATAACAACTTTGACTTGACTTATTCAGAATAACATAATAAATATACATTTTATGTAACTTAAAATTTTTTTATTTTTATTTTGAACTTTTAACAGGTAATGTGAACTTTTAACAATAAGTGTTATCGACAGCAAACCTACAGCACTTTCGGTTCTGTGTGAGGAGTTTGTATATTCTTCAATTTCAATTTCAATGGATTTTTATATAGCACTTTTCGCAACAACGTGCCTCAAAGCGCTTTAATATATATATTCTTGTTCCTGTAGGTCCAGTTTTAGCTGAGTGGATATGTATTTATCAATGGTATTATGTGTGTGTCTAAGCTACACACACACACACACATTATGACCACTTGCCTAATATTGAGTAGGTCCCGCAAACAGCCCTGATCCATTGAGGTATGGACTCCACTAGACCTCTGAAGGTAAGCAGTCTGGCACCAAGCCACCACTAGCAGATCCTTTGTTCTGTAAATTGCAAAACGGGGCCTCCATGGATCAAATTTATTCTTCCAGCATATTCCACAGATGCTCATTTGGACTGAGTTCTGGAGAATTTGGAGGCGAAGTCAACATTTCAAACCAATTTTTGTGTTTCTCAGACCATTATTTGCCATTCTTGCAGTGTAGCAGGGCACATTATCCTGCTGAAAGAGGTCACTGCCATCAGGGAATACCGTTTCCATGAAGGGGTGTACTTGGTCAGCAACAATGTTTAGATAGGCGGTACGTGTCAAACTAACATCCACATGAACTGCAGGACTCAAGGTTTCCCAGCAGAACATTGTCCAAATCATCACACTGCCTCTGCCAGCTTGCCTTCTTCCCATAATGCACCCATGTGCCTTCTCTTCCTCAGGTAAGCGACGCACAGACACCTGGCCATCCACATAATGTAAAAGAAAACGTGATTCATCAGACCAGACCACCTTCTTCCACTGCTCCCTGGTTCAGTTCTGATGCTCACGTGCCCATTGTAGGGTCAGCACGGGCACCATGACTGGTCTGCTGCTACACAGCCCCATATGCAACAAACTTGCAATGCACTGTGTGTTGTGACACTTCTCTATTGGAACCAGCATACATTTTTTCAGCAATTTGAGCTACACACACACACACACACACACACGCACACACGCACACACACACACACATACATTCTAAGGTCACATTGTTAGCAAACTAATTTATTCCATATTTGCACATGTTAACGTATAGTAGAAGAATGTAAAATGTCTGTGACATGAAATACAGCGATTCTGTTGTTACGGCTGTCACTTCTTCCACTGAAACATGTACACGTGTGCTTGACATCAGTGCTTGGTTGTAACTTGTCTATCCTATCTCACACTGTTATTAAGGTTGATGAGTTAACAAGAGAAGTGGGCAGAGATGAGTTTTTTTAAAATGAGTCATCTGAACTAAAAAGAGAATTGCTGAAGCCACCTGCAGACATTAGACCTCCTTTCCAATTACTATTTTTGCTTATTTTTGAGCAGCCATATTGAGGCTGATGAAGAGGGGGTGGGGTTAGGATTGGGTAGTCCTGCATGCAGTAGATGAGGGGAGTGGAGGTAATATCACTTCAAAACATGTCTCTGGACCAACAGGCTCCATTTTGAAACTTAATACATGTCCATTGAGGCACTGGGTAACTGAGGCACTGAGGCACTGGGGCACTGGGCACTGAGGCACTGAGGCACTGGGCACTGAGGCACTGGGGCACTGGGCACTGAGCCACTGAGGCACTGAGGCACTGTGAATGTACTGTTCCACCCCTTTCAATTTTCTCCTTCTGTACTCACAGAACTGCAATGCCTTGTTTCAGGAAGCCAAAGTAATTCAAACCCCCCCTCCAGGAGATTAACACCACACTCCACCCCAGCCCCACATGATGTCATTTTTATCACTTGTTTAACGACATCACAGTTACTGAGATTTGTCCAGGCAAGCTTAACATTTTTGAGAAATACAAATACTTAAAAATAAATGATAAAAAATGGAAATGGAGGAATAGGCTGTCATTAAAGAAAAAATTTGCGGTAAAATCAGGCCATTAGTAATGTTTACCCTTATGAATTTGGCCCTTTTCCAGTCTATCACAACATATATCCTCATTATTTTCAAGCAAACAGTAAAACTAATGCAAACATGTAAATAGCAGTATAAAAAATATGTGAAATTCTAGTAATTCTATGAAATCCTACCACTTGGAACATATAGTGTATAAGATGATAATGCTTACATATTATTTCAGACATGTTCAACACTATTTATTTTTTGTACATTCTTCATACATTGCATACAATGTATAAAATTACAAAATTACAAGAACACCATGTTTAAAATTACTTTTAATGTACACAAATTAGTTAGAAAATGAAGTTAGAAAGGTGACTCAGCTTAGGTTTATTGCCAATTAACAGTATGTGTCAGCTGTGAAAGTGGTCTAACAATTAGCACTTTGTCAGTTTGCAAAGAAGGGGGGGGGCAACAGTCAGTGCTGTAAAGAGCCAGACACACAGACTCGAGCTACCTTGGCCAAAACAACAGTAAAATTATTAATGTGCAATGCAAAGTTGTCTCAGAATAATGAAAACACATGCAAACTGCGCTGGCAAGAAAGAAGAGTGGTTGCCAGGCAAGCAATTCAAGTTAACTGACAAGGACAGACAGTTAATGGGATAGTTTCCACAAAAGTACAAGTTCAAAAATTAACACAGAATTAAATGAAAACATCTGTGGCCAGAATCAACTAAGAATACTTTGTAAACTCAGCCAAGCTGGTATTTATGGAAGGCTGTCATAAAAAAAAAGTACTTATATTTAAGGTCAAAACAATGGTGAGTCATCAAATGTGAAGAGTACGAAACTGGGACCCAGAATGAAAAAAAACTTTGTCTGTTCAGTCATCTTTCACCTGATTTTTACAGCCAGAGGTTTACTTTTAGAGAAAGCCAAATTACCGACCCTCGATGTCCATTGCCAACTGTTACACATTTTGGGAGGTTTCTGTATGGGCAGCCCCCATGTGATGGCTGCTGTGTCCGGTGAAAATCATATAATGGCCAACAAATATGATGACTTTTACTGGAGTGGGAACAACCTTTGCCATAAGAACAGCCTCAGTCCTTCTTGAAATTCAATAAAATTCAACTTATTTTTATACGGTGCCTTTCATGCAACGGCTGCCTTGAGGCACTTAAAAAGAATGTAGCACAAAGAACCTGAAGTCAGAGCTGAAGTTAAAACCAGACGACAACAGAGAGGAACGAAAAATTCCACAGCGTGATGAAAAAAAAAAAAAACTCAGAAAGTCCAAGGTCAACTTGCTGCACAACCCCCTACATGATTCTTAAACTCGTAAGTTAAAATAAAGCCCATCTGTGCCAGGCCTAAATGTAGATCGTTGGAGGCTGACAGATCTTCTTAGGTGAAGGTCACACCCACAATTCTACAAAGGGATAGTAACACTAACGCAGCATCTTGTTGTGGTGGTGTCCGCTGGACACAGACATAAAGGCAAACACGTCTAATACACTTGCAAACATAATAGACTATATGATTTTAAATGTCAGTAATGAACTATAGTGAAGCCTGTTTGTTTGCCACATCTGTGCATCTCTGTATGCTGACAGACCTCACCCTGCTGACACACTGGGGTCAGCAGCTCTAAAGCAGCAAACAGTTCATGTCGGGCCCACCAGGCACCATCCAGACATGTGGGGAGGACAACGGTAAAGATGGGTTAGTACAGAAGTATAGACCGGCACCGGTATATACAGAAACAGGGATACAAAGGGAATGTAGACCAGCAGCCTGGTGACATACAACACTTAAAGAGTGAATAGTGGGATACTGTACCTCTCATTATGAAGAGTCACGATTCCTTTTGAAGGATAAATATATATTAGATAGATATTTGCTATTCTACACAATAAAACATTTTATAAATTCTGTTTATATCCAATAAAAGGGGACACTTTGCCCTGGTGTTTGTGAAACCATGCTTGGGTTTGCTTTTGGTATACATAAAGTCCATCATATTCATATATTGAGTTTTATTTCCCCAATATCAGCAAAAAGATATTGCAATGTACTGGGGTGGTATGGAAGGCCCACATGCTCCTTCATAAACCTTCTATACTATGTAGTACATGCATAGTACATACACAGTACATGTATAGTACATACACAGTACATGTATAGTACACCGGTATATACAGATATATACCGGTGTTGGTACATTGTTTAGTTGTGCACTACTCCATAAAAATTAATTAGATTAATATATAAAAAAAATACTTTTGAGTAATTTCCTGTAAAAAATACCTTTTACAGTGGTAAGCATTTGTGTAATGATTATTGTAATAATGCTGTTAAAATCTCATACTTTACATTTTGTTCAATTTGTGTTTCTTTCATCGTGCTTCTTATACATTTTTACAGTGTTTCTCATACAGTTAGGAATGCACGCTGTCATCTTGTAAGTATCCTTTCGAAGTGAAAAGGTATACATTTAAAAATGCTACTCTGAAACTATAGCAAAGACGGACTATTCACGGAGATGTAATGTCTGAATGGTGATTAAAGTGAGCAAGACGCTGTCCTTGCATACCTGTCATTGGCTAAGTCTGATGTGTGACTACTTCCCCTTGGGGAGCGGTGGTGTGCAGGAGCTCCCTGGTGATTGGCTGGACTTCGCACCCCCTCCTACCCCCCCATACATAATTCAGCACGGCGGGCTGGGGGAACAAGCGGCATATCTCGGTCCGAGTCAGGGTGTATGGCGAGGGGTAATTAGAGGGCTGTCACTTGTTCCTGACAGGATCCGCTCCCGCTGTACATGCTGGGGGGGGAGGGGTGCGGAGGAGGAGGGAGGAATTCAAATGAGGGGAAAAACACACACACACAAAGGCGTAACAGGGAATTGATGAAATGAAGAAAATACTGGCATGAACAACAAGGATAACAGTCAATACAAGGCTGCTTGAAGAAGCAGAAAAAAAGAGAGAGCACAGCCAAAGAGATAAAGGGAAGGTGTGCATCAAATACATTAAACTTAAAACATTTGTCCCATCGGTTCTGTTTTTTACCACAGTGAGTGTGATACTGAGCAGTGCCTGAATCTCTGACAGCAACATTACAGACACTCCTGCTATATATTCATATCACAGAAACCTTATGGGGTAAAGTGCTGAAATTCGATTCAATTCAGATAAATGGATCTTTGGATGTATGAAAATACAGAACCAGGCAGAAAATATCTTTGATTTGGTTATCCCACAGTGCAGAAGCCTGCATGCAGTGATACAAAATTTGATAAGTACTATGCTTGTACACGTAGCTAACCACACACACACACACACACACACACACACACACACACACACACACACAGACACGCATCATGTCTTCTCTTTATAAACAAAACTTCCAGTCAAAATAAACAGCTCTGAGCCACAAGTCTCTGTCTGAGCGATGCACCTGCCAACAGCTGAACGGCAGGTGACAGGATCTCATGCCCTCTTTTCTGGGGGAAGGGGTGGCACGATTAAGTTATTTTGCTAACACATTCCGTGCTGAGCTCTCAGGAGAGAGTTCTGTTTGTGTGGGCTTAGGGACAGACACCCAGGGTCCCAATTAGAGCCCTCCCCTGCTGGGAGCCACTATTGGCCCCCACTCATGTGGGTGGCCTGGCATGCCCACCTGGGCACCCCCACAGTGACTGTGGAAGTGTTTGAGCCAGTTTGCCAGTCAGCACAATACATTCCACCTCAAGCTGCAAAGCAGCAATGGGCCTATTGTCATCACAGAGGCCCCAGCCCATGTTTTAATTCTGATGTATGGGAAATTGGATGTGCTTTCTATGCCCAGCCCACCCTGAAGTAGTCTTTTTCCAGTCTTTTGTTATATTGAAGTGGGAGGCAGCAGCTATCCAGCATTCCTTTGCTTTTATAGCAGTAAAGTGTCTGACAAAAGAGAGGTGTCTTTTCCTTACAGTGGATGATTAGAAGGCAAGATGAACTATATTATCACACAGATTATATACAGTTTCACCACTTGATTGATATGAATCACAAATTATCTGTTACTTACTGCACAGCGCCCAGGAATGGGCAAGTACGTTTATGGCATTTTATAATCTTAACTGGACTATTTTAATTAATTAATTATTTTTTTTTTACAAAATGGCTATCCTTTTTTTCATCTTAGAGTGTGGTAATTTGTAAGCAGTTCATCAGAGGAATTCAACAGATGGGACTCGATCAGTAATCCAGAATTTTCAGTAGGCAGAACATAAAACTTTATAGTCACACAGGAGTCAGTGTGCAGGCTAAGACAATAACAACTACGCAGACTGCAAAAGCAAAGAGTGGAAATTTAACTGTTAGTTTTCTAAGTGGCCTACAAGGCGTGGTGTGTGTAAACAAGAGCTCTGAACTGCAGTGTAATAGAATTAAATATGCCATTCTTCCAGCAATGCTCCATAAAACTCTCATTAAGCTACTTCAGATGTATTTGCACTGCAAGAAGCCACCATTAAACACATCAGAGTGGCTAATAAATGTATTATTTAAAAGCTGTACTCCAATTACTAATTGATTACAGTCTAACAGCTCATCAATAACTCAAAAGCAACCCTTCAAACCAAAATACCAATGACTAATACATGAAAGGCTTTAACAAGATAAGTTCTCAGTTAATTAGTAATAAATGTTTTAAAAACTGAAATTTCCCTGAGCTATACCCATGAAGCAAAGCTGATGTGTATTTGCTGAAAATATTTTTTCAACTGTTCTAGAACAGTACTTATGGTTTCCTATGTTACAGCCAGGACATATACCTGTTCTACAGAAAACAAGTCCAACAATGCAGATATACACTCTTCAAAACCGCATATTTCTCTAAACTTTCCATATAATCAGTAGTGATTGCTTATGAAACAAGCAAATGTATAGGATCATGGAATGAAAATACAATACATCGCAGGATTTTAGTGTACAAAGGTTTAAAATGAAGATTCTGGAAGTTGGCCATTTTTGTACAGCTAAAAGTGAGGTAATACACAAAAAACAAATCTCATAATCCCCTCATGGCTCTTGACTGTGTTCCTCACCTGTGTGTTGGTGGAAAACTAGTAGCTTCTACCTTGCTGTGGCTCACCTCTGCTACTCTGCAGACACACTGGAAAATGTACAGTGAGAATTCTCTTGGCTGTGGGCTTCCTGATAGTTGCTGAGAGCCTCTTTTGTCCTCTTGCTGTCTCACTTCAGTTCTCTGTAGCTCACACGTCCTGTCCATCCCTGTGCCCAATTCCATCTTCCTTGACTCTTAGGCTGTCCAGCCCCTCACCTGCAGAAGTTGGTCTGAGGCCTCTCTCTTCTGCATTATGTTTCTTATGTGTTTGATTTCTTCTCTCACACTTGGTTCATGCATCCAATAATTTGCATTCTCTGTGAGGTACAAAATGACAGTAATGTACGCTTGGAATATTTTGAAATGTATGTAACTTTAACATACATTTCAATTCTGACATAAGAAGACAAATATATTGTGTTTTGCATAATTTTATCATGAATTTATCAAAACTTTTTACACGGGTCAAATTACCAAAGGTCCCGATAGTGACTGCAGTGTAAAGCTTGTAATATGAATATTTAACCATCTGGTATGTTTAATAGCATAGTTTAAATATACATAGTTTCAAATTCCTATATTGCATTTAATCTTTTCAGGGTGAAAATAAGAATGAATCTTTGCCATTAAATACTGGTTGTTTTAAGAATTTAATTTCTGAAATGTCAGAAAAAACAGACATTGATATGATTAATTTCTTGTGAAGAAGAAATTGCTTCAGTTATGTTTCTGATAATAATTTCAGCTATTATCAGCCCAGTAATAAATAATGAATGTCAAATTCATAGATTTTTTTTTTACTGATGGATACTAATAGATGTTAAATTTGTAATTTTGCCAAGAAAACTGTGCAAAACTCAGAAGGTCCCTGCCACGCCAATGACTGGTGTTCTTTTCTGACGTATGCTTCTCACCATGACTGGTGTCCTTTTTTGAAGTGTTCTCTCTGTGACTGGTGTCCTTTTCTGAAATGTTCTTCTCACAGTAACTGGTGTCCTTTTTTGAAGCGTTCTTCTCACCGTGACTGGTCTCCTTCTCTGAAGTGTATAAACATATTGATGGTCTTATCCTGTATATTATTCTTTCACAATTGCATTTATTATATTTATTGGTAGAAAAAAATATTGATAATATTTTAACAACTTTGCCTATGTGCAGTAGCTTGGCTAACCATTTTATCAGTTCAATAATGCCTTGTTATTTGTCATTCAGTGAACTTTTAATGTTGTAAATCTGGAATTCATACCCTTTTTTACAATGTAGGTAATCTGCTGCATACCACCACTAGTTTGACATGTAGTAGAGAATTCAAAATTTCTTATTAT
Source organism: Chitala chitala (assembly GCA_025773905.1). NCBI lineage: Eukaryota > Metazoa > Chordata > Actinopteri > Osteoglossiformes > Notopteridae > Chitala > Chitala chitala. The sequence continues at coordinate 15,818,756 of JABJVR010000035.1, forward strand.
CTGTATGTTTAATATAAGTGAAAAACTATTATTGCTCTGCTAATTAATTAAGCATCAGTTCAGAAAGAAATCCAGTAAAGCAGCCTTTTGTCAAGGTAGCGAATTGAGCTATGGTTGAGACAGTTGATTTTTGTCTTTGTAGAATAATTCTGTTCAGTTTCAAAAAACAGTTTGCAGAAAAAACAATTTACTTCTTTAAAAAATTAAGTGTGTAATTAAAATAAATTCTTGTATAAAGTAATAAAGAGTTTGTCAGTACAAACTATGTAAATTCATCCTTTCATGCAATTTTTTGGGGCAGGCAATGAATTGTTTTATGTTCACTTTTAAATGACACAGGAAACATAACTCTGGTACCTAATGGATATAATGTTATGAGGATGTTTACCCTCTGTCTTGTCCTCAATATCTGCGCTGTGAGGTATATTCTTCTTGGGCTATTTGAGGCTGGAAAATGCCACATGGTCGATTTTCACATCAACAATATACTGAAAACAGCAAAATGTACAAGAAACCCTGAATCCATGTATCGATGCTGTCTCTTTCTATCCAACGACGCCCTAAGACCTCAAAGCTCACCAAAAGGCAATTAGCTGCTAACGACTGCTGACCACTGGAAAAGCTGAAGAGAGTGGAACAGCGAAATTGAGAAAACAAATAAAGCCCAGAGAGAAACTGAATAAGCAAACTAATAAACCATCATGAATAATACAAGGAATTGGCTTTACCCAGCAGACGGCACAAAGCCATATTTTGGATGCATATTCAGTTTACTCTTTTTTTTTTTTGCGTGTCTCGCAGACAGACGGGTCTGAGTGAATACCAATCTCGCCGATGATCAGCTCATATGCACACCTGGAGATGAGGGACAGGAATGCTTTATTAAATGAGAAAACAAAGAAATTGTGTATGGCATCACTGTGGGTGCGAGGAGGGCCACGAGTGAGCATGCCTCAAAGCTGCAAATCCAATCCACCTGCCCATTACAAGCAAATCACCCCACTAATGTGATGGTGCTTTTTTGTTTGTTTTGTTCATACGGACCCTTTCTTTCCTTCTTTGGTGTTTCTGGGGACCCCCAAGACGCACTCTTCAAAACCACAACCAAAGTGTCTCAGGAAAGTAGCAGTACTTACCACTGGTCACCTTGACCAGCTCTGGGTGAAAGCCATGTTGCTTTTTTACAGCTGCTCAGATTTTGTCATGATACGTCTGTTTTGTGTCTGTGTAATGTACCCATGAATGTAGGTGACACTCCAGCAGCACATAGACATGTAGCTACTGCTCTCTGCCAATAAGAATGATACTTCCAGTTGCTTTGCTGTTATGCAAAAAAAAAAAAAAAATGTATGAAGGGCTGTTGAAGTCAATCTCCCTGATAGTTGAACAGTGCACCACTCCAGAAGTCAGCCTTAAAGCCTCTGCCTTTTTGAAAACCTATCTGAAACTATTCTCCATTGAATGCATAACAAAAATACAGCCCTTTATGCTAAAATGATTGCTGATGACATATAACAGCATGTGACAGAGCTGTTACAGCAAGTAAAACCTCTTCTCTAGTTGTAAACTGCTCTCATTGTGTCATAGGACCGGGTTGTGTGATCACTTCGGTGAGAACGCCAGAAAGGAAACAACTGCAACCATTTAGCAGTTTATCGTTTCTATAGCACAACGATCATTTGGTAGAAACAACCAGACCTATGGCATGTGCACTGAATGAATAAAAAAATGCAATTATTTTGTATCTTAATTTTCCTGTTTTTGAATAGATCTCACAAAAGTGTACATGCAGCTGATCTGAAAATAGGTGATTACAAAAAAACAATAAAATGAAGTTTGAAACAAACCTGCACCTTTGTGTCATGAGAATGTGTGCAATGAGGTCGGTGGGCTGGAATGTAAATGTTACATGAGTAAAGGGGAGAAATCAGGGGCTCTGAGATGGAGTGATAGATGTTTCCCTCTAAACAAACATCCATGCACCAAACGTGGCAGGAGATGCTGAAAAATCCCTCTCAGTAGCACAAAATCACACATTAAAACTGAGCACCTCTTGTTTCCATTGGTTTTCATGGTAAAACAACTGTTGAAAAGTTTTATAAATATAAAGAAAAGTGAAAGGCTTGGAATATATACATTAAAAAATTACATAGAAAGTGAACTAGTTTTTTCTAGCCCCAAGGAGAGAAGCCGCCTGGTCGACATTATCAAAGTAGACATGCAGGTTTCTATGGCAGCCGATCCCTTTCTTTCTGTTATCAAACTTCCCATTTCATCTCAACTTATGTCAGAATCACAAACTACCCCCCAGGAGCCCACAAAAACGTGGAAACAAAGTAGGCAGATGTACTACAAGAGTTGAGACCACTGATAGTGCAGAATATTTTAATGACCTCGAAAAGAAACCAAAGGAAAAGGACAAGACCTCAAGAAAAACAAGTAAACACAAAATTGCATGAAACTTTCCCTGACAAGCTGTATAGACAAGGACAAACTACTGGGAAAACAGAACAATCTTACCATGAGACCAAGATGTACTTATCATGTGCTAAAGACACATGGATATACACAGGCACTTCTTCATCAGTCAGTGCTGCACCCAAGCAATGCATTGTAACCAAAGATGGAGGATGTTAATGTGGCAGACTAAGCAGTTCTGTCACTTTATACCATACATGTTATGTCCCTTAATGGCGGGGCTCAGATGGGAAGGTAGGAAGTGCAAGTCAATGCACACACACAAACACAAGCGCACACATACACACACACACACACACACACACACACACACACACACACACACACACACACACACACACAAACAACTTTTCTCTCTCCTAAGTCCTGTGATTATCAGGCTATCATGTAACTGTTAATGAGCAGGAAAAATGAGCCTGTTGAAAATGGTAATTTATTCATAAATTAGCCTAATGAGAATAGGTTGCAGCCCGTGTTTACCGTAGGGCGGGTTGTACTGAAGGCTGACAGAGGTGTTTGTCTCCACTGTCCCCTGAGACCTTGGCATCAGGCACAAGGGAAGACTCATACACTATTTGTTATCATTTTATGAATCTATTTATATCTGTGCTTGTTCATTCTTCAAAACACATGACTCCTGGGGAATTTGTCTAAACATCCCAGGCTCCTTGCAACACTTTCTTGTCTGTGTTTATATGCTTGTGTCCATTCTCGATGTGCTCTGATTTCTGTGTTTGTGTCAACTGATGTGTCTGCCTGTGTGTTTGCATGTTAGTCAGCGTTATACTGTCATAATACACTGATGAATAACCCTGAAGTTTATACAAATTGTAATACTGACAGTTATCTGCAAGTGTCCTTCACCATGTTAGCATGGAACTTATGTGTCATTTCTATATGGACAAATTATTTCACAACATGTGTTTCAAAAATACACGCCATGTTCTTGTACATGCACGTGCTTTATATGTATGTATTTGGATTGTCAGTGGATGTTGTGGAGGATGCTTTTAAAGAGAAGTTGTTCAGCTTTCTCGCTGTTGGTGTGCACATCTGCTTGAAACACCAACCGCTGATTCTGCATCACCCCCCACCTCTCTTTCCCACACCCCCTTCCTACAGCCTCCATTGAGCTACTTTGAGTGTTTACAAGGATTATTTCTAGACCTGGCTAGCAGCTTGCTGTCATATTTCTCACCTCAGCCTCTTCAGCCTCTTTAGCTCTACCCTTGCCCATTTACTTGTTAGGACAGCAGGTTGTTAGATTGCGTCCCACTGAGCTCAGCCTTCTGCCTTGCACTGGCTCCTATTAGCTGTGTAGCACAGATACAGTCCCCAAACACCCAAGCCATAAGCACATCTCCACTATTTCAAGCCCCATTCCTTTGCAGCCCATTGTGTATCAAGATTGTCAGGAGGTAAAAAAAACTATGTGATTGGGCATAATGAAAGGCACTGGAGTACTGCACATCTTCAAAATAAATTGTGATGTGTAAAGGTTTGATAGTAAGAAAGATCATTTATGGATACTTTATAGAATACTCTATTCTGTATCTTGAGAAAAATATTGGTTGTAACCAGATTCTGTTCTGATGACTCCTTATTGTAAACCAACGCCATTGTGTCAGAAGTTGTTTTATACCATATTGTTTGAATCTTACATATAATTGAGGCATTCAACTACAGTAGTTTTCCCATTTCAGGCAAGATTTACAACTGCTTCTTGTTGTGTGTTGGAGTTAATTCAAAATAATCTGTATTCTTATCCAAAACCCAAAAACCTTGATGTGTTTTCTGTATTGTATTTAAAACAAACTTGACAAGAACAATCAATAGAACTATTCCATGACATAATACAAAAATAAGAAAACATAATCTTGAAACAATTATTATAAATATATTTTTATAAAAGAAATCTTATATGTTATGAGATGGTGCCTGCTGGGTTGGGGGTGGAGCTTCCAGCAGGCCCTCGACAGCGTGATTGCTCCCACCTGTTCCAGGAGTTGCACATGTTCTGTGTTACAAGTATTTAAGCTCAATCTTCTGCTCTACCCATTGCTCAGATGTTTCATAGAGGCTCTCATCTTGTATTTTGGTTTTACTGAGATGAAGATTTTTTTTCCTTCTTCTTTGCAGTTTGTGTTACTTTTGTGTGTGTGTGTGTGTGTGTGTGTGTGTGTGTGTGTGTGTGTGTGTGTGTGTGTGTGTGTGTGTTTTTTTCTCAGACTTCAATAAACCACCATGTATGGTCATAATGATTAGTTCCTCATCTTAATTTTACCAACATGTTGTGTGTTTGGCAGAGACACTATAACAGAAAAATTCGAAATCCTCATCAGATCCAGCAAGATTCAGGCTTGGTATTATTCCTCTAGATGATGTATGGCTCCCTTTATCATGAACAGCTATGACCTGAATATCAGAACCAAAAGGCTGACCTGTACATTGGATCACCTGAGTATTCTAAAGACTCTGAGGTGAGTGTTTTCTGCATTTTAAATGACCGTGGGAGCAGTTTTATAATGAAAATGGAAGGTATTGAATTTAATCCTTAGGCTAAGAGAGAAGGGTCATATGTACTGTACTGACCTGTGGGAAGTTGGAGAGCTGAGGTATGAAAGCCCTTCATAATTAGTAAAGATTAGTCTGGCCCTATGTAGTAGAAAGGCACATGAGGGGTGTGGTGGTGCCCTTGGTACAGCCAAGGAGGAGTGTCCTGTACCAGCACTGTGTTTTGCCAAAACCGTTGGGCCTGTATCAGTAAGTGTGACAAGACAGTCACCCAGGGGGTGCTGGCAACGTGCTAGCAAGAGTAGCCAGACTGTCAGATGAAGGCTGTGGGGCACCCACACAGTCAGGAGATATCCCTAGATTCCTTGCCAGAGTAGGCCTGTGGTGTCCTGTATCTGCCACTAGCACATGGGTTTGCACCCCCATGTGAGTTTCCAGTATGTGTAAACAGGTGATGGCTGGATATGCATGTCCTCCTGGGGTGTATAAGCAGCAGTACAGTGAGCTCAGTGAGTGCAGTCAAAAGGCCCCAGAATGCAAAGCTTGCCCTGGTGTGCTGTGAAAACTGTCTGTGGGCATCTGCCAGGGATTGGCACAGTGGGACAGTGGTTCTATTCCTATGCCATTGTGGCCACTGTCCACTTTGCTGCTTGTTTATTGTTTCGTTTTACCTCAGAGTTGGTATGCTCTCATTTTATGGTGTTCTTGATATGTTTACAATGATTTTAATACTTTTGATCCTTAATTTCCACTGGTTAACCACTTCCCCTTCATAACTCCTTTGTATGGGCTGTTATCTGATTCAGGTGATAAAATGACAGATTCACTGTAACAATACAATTATTAAAATATAGTGCCTTTCACAACACGGTTTCCCCAAGACGCCTTAAAAGAATGTGAAACAAGACGCATTAATATAAAAGTAATGCTAAAGTCAGATGACACCTAAATAATTTCTTCTAAGCATGCTACATTCATACAACTCAAAAAAAAAAAAAAAAAAAAGATAAACCATTATGTTAGCAGGACGGCGACTCAGTGGGTAGCACTGTTGCTGCACATGTCCAGGGCTGTGGCTTTGAATCTGGCTCCCAGCAATATGTGTGTGAATTCTGCATGCTTAGATGGGTTTTCCTTTGAGTTTTTTTTTCATAGAGTTTTCACTCTATGTCTGGAGTGCCCCCTGCCTCGCACTCTTTAGTGTGCATGAGTGTGCTCTGTGAGGAGATGGCTCTATGTCTGGAGTGTCCTCTGCCTCACACTCTTTAGTGTGCATGAGTGTGCCCTGTGAGGAGACGGCTCCATGTCTGGAGTGTCCCCTGCCTCAC
>JABJVR010000035.1:15826542-15894748 GCA_025773905.1 Chitala chitala
TAACCGCTTATTCCTGGTGAGGGTCGCGGGGAAGCCTGGAGCCCATCCCAGAGCACATAGGGCGCAGGGCAGGGGACCCCCAGGGTGGGGCGCCAACAGGACAATCCATCCTGTATACTATACATTTGGAAAAAAAAATGTATATTATTCATTTACCAAGATACTTTAGTTATATTTTATGAGTGTACAGAACATTTTTTGAAGTCAGTCATCTTCTATACCACTTCATCCTGTTAAAGGTCACAGAGAAGCCTGGAACCCATCCCATAGGTTGAAAACATAGGTTACAGGGCATGGGACACCCAGGGTGGGGTGCCAGCCCACCACAGGACACACACAAACATGCACTACGGGTAATTTGGAGACACCAATCAACCTAACCCACATGTCTTTGGACTGTGGGAGGAAACCAGAGAAGCTGGAGAAAACCCATCCAGTATAGAGAGAACATGCAAACTCCACACACACACAGACCCAAGGTGGGAATCAAGCCCTAAGCCAAATAAAGGCCTGGAGATGCAAGGCAACAGTGCTAACCACCATGCCACTGTGCCGCCTGTTTTTTTAAACTGTTTTGGCAAAATTACTCAATTCTTTAGGGGAAAAACTGTTCAGATTGGTACTTGGTAAAAATATACATCATAATAACAAAAAAAAATTTAATAGCCAAATAGAAGAGTAAAGTTTGGGAAGAAACTTTAGTTGACTCATAGCTAAGTACTGTGATTGTTATGGTTAACTGCTAGAATTTCTGCTGTTCTGAAAGTCTCACGCTTTGAACACAGAACTAAGAGCTGATGATGCAACCAAACAGGCGCTGGAATCTCTGACATTCTTCACTTTCCTGCTCTGCAATTCTTTGGGATTTTTAAAACTTAAATAATAAATATATCATACATCATATTGCAAAAAAAAAAAAAAAACTGACAAGCAACATTACCTCCAAGTAACTAAGGCTGCTGGGTGAATTTGGAATGTACAGTTTAAATCTGTAGGTGGAGAAAGAAGTGAGAAAACATGGACAGTTAATGTGTAATAACACAATGTTGGGCAGAGAAACTGCTAGAATGTCAGCAGCACACATAGGATGGCATGAACAAATTATTAGCATTGAGAAGTATAAAGTCAAAGCAGCATAACAGTGCTTTTGAGATTCAAATAATTTGTCAAACCAATATATCATTTTAACATAGAATTGGCAGAGTTCTGCTTCATGGGCCCTACTGCTGTCTGTGCTCATCACTTCAGCATCTTTTCTGCCACTTGGTGACGTGATCACATGACAGAAGGGCACTGGGCAGCTCAGCAAATGTGTGGGTTGTAAACACAAACCAAACAGTCAATCCCTTCACAATGCTGTCTGCAATGAATTTTAGTTGACGTTTGTATTACATCACCTTGCCTGTCCAGTGCCTCAGTCAAGTGCTTCCAGTTTCAGCCATTTGCACATATGAATATTGAACACGGCTGATTCAGCAAGGGAAAGGGCCAGTGAAAAGCGCCTAGAAGCCATAATTTTGTCTTTAACTACTCCGCTTCGTTCTATTAGACTTTACCTGTGTACCTAACGCATAAAAGGCAGCCCTGTATGGGAAAAATTACTGCAAATATGTAGAAACGTTTCACGCTTTATAATTCATCCTAGAAAAGAGTGTTTGTAAAGCAGCAAATAATGCAGTTTAAAAATATATCCTGTAAAGTAGTCATGGTGATAAAGCACATTAATACTCACTGGAGTACAAGTACTTGAAAGAGCCTAACATCTACATTAAAGGTGTGATTAAAAGTAAGATATAGATGGAAAGTGTGGATTTAAACACCTTCTGTATATTCTGCTCATAACACTTACATATTATGGGTCACTTATGAAATAGGAGAGTTTGTGCCAGTGCTACTTAATTAACTCCAAAGTGGGGATTTTAAGAAATGTGTTAAAGTTATTTTTGCGGAATGTTGTATACTGCTAAAAACATTTTTGCGACATTTAATAGTATAGTAGTGAGAAAAACTGCAGATCAATATTACTGCAGTATTTAAAGGTTTGTACACAGCAAAGAGATGTGGTTTTGAAGGATCCGCGTATGATTATATTTTTACGAGTGTCACGTATTATCTGGGCAGTGCTTGAGTGTGGCCACACCACCTCATTGCATTGTTTGCGTTCCTTGCCCTTCGTTTGCTCTTGTGAGTGTGGGCACCTGTGCTCTGTTTCTTCACTATTTCGGACTGTGTTTTCTGCTAGTTTGGTCCCTGCTCTTGCAGTTCTGTGAATTCTCCCAGGTGTTCTGCTCTTCTTTATTTCTCTGTGGTTTCTTCTTCTATGCTCTAGTGCTTCAGTTCCCTGTGTTAGTTTTCTTTCCTTTTGTATTGCTCTTGTGGCCTTTTGGTTTAATTGTACATGTAAGTCTGTTCCTTTTCCAGGTACAATAAAGACCTCTCTGCACATAGATCTGTTCATCCTTGGTGCCTGTCTGCTTGCAAACATGACAACATAATACACAAACTTAACGTACAAGTTAAGAATTAGACAAAAAATGATTGTAGGTCTCTGAGAAGATATTACTGTTGCACTCAAGAAATATACTTAACTTGAATTTGTTTATAGCAAGCATTCTCGTAGAGAATCAGATTCAAGAATAAGCTGCATCCAGCCACAGTCTGTTTGTAAGAGTCTGCTGTATACCTCTAATCTGTAAACACAGGAGCTCTGGGGCCAGCTGGGACTGTTGGTTTGGGTACAGGGTGGGATCTCCTCTCCACAGGAGCTTGGCTCTCCAACAGCTCCTCTTCCTGCCTCCTTCTTTACTTAATTTCTCCCAATTCCCCCCTACTGGTTGACTTAATATTCCAATCAGCATCCGTTAGGAGCACAGCAACGCGTTGAGAGCTGCAAAGGAGCATTAGTCACCAGGGTCACGCTTCGCCACGCAAAACACTGGCCCTCATACATCATCATAACTGCCACCCGGTGACAATTATAATTGAGATGGCAATAACCGGGAAAGAGTTCTTTAATTTAACATCCAATTATTACAAGTTATCACTCTTTAATAAATGCAATATAACAGACAATCAATGTTGCATGTGACACTGGGGGGGGGGGGTGCACTTGTGTGTGCATGCCCCGTCTCTTTCAAAAAAAGGTGGGGCTTGGTTAGAGAGTGGTGGTGTGGGAGCTAAAACCTGATTTGGATGGTAGGCTCCAAAGACCAGAAGCATCTTGTTAACACTTATTTTTCTCTGTCTTTATGTCTGAAGTGCAAAAAATAATACTGAGGTAGGAAAAACAGTGAGGAAGTGAGAGACAATCACACAAAACTATAAATAGTCCGTCAACATTATTACATTTACATATGTGCAATAGCTGTGGGCTGACTAACACAGTGCACATTAACTTGAGAAAAAAGTGGAAAAACATTTTGGATTCCTGAAAGTGTGCATAATGAGGACTGGGGACGTAGGCAGGAAGTGAGAGGGGTGCAACCTCTTGTCCATTACAGTGATAAATATACAAGAAAAGGTATCATATGAGCAACAAGGCCAAATTTAAACAGACACGGACATAAACCCTTTAGCTGATGTGTCGGCAGGGCTGCGTGGTAGAGACGACGCATGAGGGTCGGTGTGTAGTGACATAACCGAGCAGTCCACAAACCTGCCCGTGTGCGCTCATTACTCACAATGGCACCGAATTTATTGCATGCCCACATTGTTAAGGCATTCTATCATGATATATTGTCAATTCAGCAAAAAGTCTTTTGTAACCTGTGCACCACAGGACAACAAGCTAAAAGTAGACAGTAGGCACTTAGTTTATGAACCCAGACTCATAAGTAAAATCAGCGATTGCATTGGAAGGACTATATTATGTTTCAGAAATATAATTACTAACCTGAACAGCTTAGCTAGCCTCATTCACATGTAGTCATTAGTAAAAAAAAAAAAAAGTTTTAAACTTTTTCAAAAACTGCATCCACTAAACAACTAAATGAGACTAAACTGAATTTGCAAACTGACTCAATACTACGCTCATATTATGAAAACGTTTAAAATTGAGAAAACATAAAACTGTGACATAATTTGAGTAAAAACAACTCGCTAAGGAAATAAATATGACAACTATGTTAATTCCATGTTGTGTTTATAACTAATTCGGCTGCTGCAGATTTTGCTTGTGCGGCGCTGGGAGAGGACTCGCCCGGTGGTGAGGTGCTGTGTTGGGTGAGGAGTCACAGCAGGCGGAGTCGCTGTGTGGAGTCGCCGTGTGCACCTGCTCTGTAAAGGAGTGTTTTGTGAAGACACACTGCGCGAGGTACTGACTTGAGCTCAGCTGTAGTCACTCAGCAGGAACAAGGCAGCGGACACTGAGCTAAGACAGTGGCTCTCCACGCCAACATACAGGCTGGCGATAACTGGCATCTGCAGGGACAGCCCCCACAGAGACATTCGTATTAAATTTAAATAAACACTTTATTGGTAAAAACCTTATTTATAAACTGAATTTCACAAATTCAGACCAGCTCCAAACTACACTCTAGAGTTGCAAAATGTTGAGCAAGATCACATGAGCACTGCTGGGTTTGCAGTGTGATGAGTCTGAGTAACACAGCAGTCAGACTGTATCAGAGCTGTATGAAATACAGGGATATGGTAACAGTGCATTGAAAACATTTGTCTTTGTGTTTTCTTCTACATTCACAAACATTCACAAAAGGATAAAAACATAACCTCAGGTGCTTCTACTTACAAAGAAAGGGAACACAATCGAGCCCAGAACAACACTACAGTTGGGCTCTACACTGGCCTGATGTCTAAAACACTACCGTTAGCCATTACACCATATCTCAGGAACATTTTCCGTCTCATTCCAGCATTTTCCTGCTAATTTTTCCAATGTAGCCTATCAGCAAAAAATTATTCTTTTTTTATTTTTTGGAACTCCTATAGGCAGACAGGTGTATGTGAGGGCTCAAATGAAACTCCCTTTATCAAGCGTGTGCTGGTTTGTTTAAAATTTGAAAATGTTGGGTGAGCTACTAAAAAAACATTATGTCACAACCTGTTCACACATGTACATTTATATGTACAACTATTCTGCATTCGAAAACATAGAATTTATTTTCTTTTCCTCTCAAAAAGTGCCAAAAAGAAAAAAAAACTGATTTGCTAAATTAGGTAAATCTGCATATCCATATTAGGTGCAATTAACATAGTATTTTAATGTTACACATATCAACCTCCTCTATTTCTGAAGGATCAGAGTCCTGAATTCAGTGGAAATAATTAAATAGGCTTTAGAGCTCCCAAATCCTCATTTAAATATATGCTAATGTAACATGATTAATTTGCAAATGAAGGAGATGAGGTCTGTCTTTTCGTTTGGTGTATTGTTTTTCTTGAGAAGGGTGAAACTGGCAGTAGAGGCTGGGAATATGTGTGGGGACACCTGCAGAGATGTGTGTCATTTTTTGGAGATGTTGGTAGATGTGTGGAGATATGTGTTAGGGTAGGGATTTGTAAGGTAATGTGTAGGGAACATTTCTGAGGATGTGTGTAGGATGTGTGGGCTGCGTGTGTGGGTTTGCGTGAGGGGATTTGTATTGGGTGGGGTGTATGAGTACGGTGACATGCCAGTTGAACATGTCAGGTAGAAGCATGCAGCAAATGAGGAAATCTTTCCTTTTGCTGTACGGGTCTATGTGCGTGCATGTGTGCGTGTGCGTGTGTGTCTGTGTTTGTGTGTGTGTGTGTGTGTGTGTGTGTGTGTGTGTGTGTGGTTTTTTTATTTATTTTTTTTTTATTGCTTTGGTTTTGTCTTTGTGTTGCATGCCCTGGTCCTTCAGGAAGTAATTGTATTGCTACTTAATTATCACTGGCCTGTAACTCTTGAATATATTACACACAGAGAATTCTAATAATTTTTCTGATGACTTATGGAATAATCAGACAAAACACTTGTCAATTATGTAAAGCAAAAAGTACATTATTAGTTGTAGAAAATACAAGTCATTATGTTTTTTACTTTTAATTAGTGCAACATAGGTGCCTCTGCCTGGGTTTAAACCGGCATCACTATGGCCTGCACAGTTGGCACAAATTATCCTGCTGAGTTAAACACTAGCATATTCGTTCAGCTGGCTAATTAAACTCTTGTCCTGACAACTGGGGCTTTCTGCTATAGTAGTCTTACTGCGTTACATCAAAACAGCTCAAAAGTTAAGTGTTAGACCCTATTCATACTGGATTACTTTCACCTGAGGAGGACAGCTCATTTTAAATTTGTCCAATTTCTTACTTATATTTTTGTACTTAAGACGTTTCCCATAGTGAGTAGGTATAAATTGGAGGCAACTGTCTCAATTTTTTTTTCCTATGTGAATTACTGTTGTTGTAAACATTATGAACAATCCTAACTGACCCCAATTCACCTTCGTCAATAAAAATTACAGTAAAGACATATGTCTCAAAAACGTGCCCTTTCCACAGTGGTTTAACACGTTGCATTTGTCCTGCTAGTTCATCTTGTATGAATATGTTGTAACACTGATGTGCTGTTATGGTAAGCATGTTCATGTTTCCTTTGTTGCACTGTAACACATACTTAATATTCTCAACTTGAAATGATCCTATTTCACACACACACACACACACACATATATATATATATATATATATATATATATATATATATGTAATTTGCCATTTTTCTGGTGTTCATGGTCTTGTTTGTTGTATCCTGCTATCTTGACATCATCAGTTATTACTGTCTGAGATCTTGAGGAATATAAATTTAAATCGAGAACTTTTTTTTATCGAGTTACTCAAGTAATCATCTCAGCCCTAATCATTATCAGTATTATCCTTTCACCTGTTCACTGTATCTCCAGTAAACCCTGTAGGTCTTTGTTTGGTCAGACATTGTGGCTCATTGGACAGTATTACCAGGAGCACTTTTGTGTCCAGCACTTGGCTTTACTCCTTGTGTAGTTATTGTCTCTCCATTGTGGCATTTCATTTTCAGAAGTTCTTGTTTTTTTCCTAGTAAGGAGTTTAGGCCTTATTTCTGGTCTTGTTCCATTTCACCTGAAAGCTGTTAAAATCCAGCTTCATGAAATTACAAAAATGTCCCCAGTAAAATAATAAATCAACAAAACAAAAGCATGTTTTTATTATAAAAGTATAAAACTTAAACATAAATGATCATTTCAGGTGCTAAAGCCATTGTTTTCTGTGACACTGTCTTGTTTCTAAGCTGTGCAGCACTGAGGTTAAGATCTCACACCCCACCTTAGCCACAGACGCTAACATTAGCGCACTCTGTACTCATGTGCACAGTGAATGAAGCTTAATTTGTATCCAGTTCACATCTAATTTGTACTAAAAAGTAGTTCTTTGCACTTTGTGACTAAATAACCTGTAAATGTCAAATGTAAATATCACTTTAATGCGTATTGAAAAGATTCATGTTTTAACACACACGCACACAAAATCATGGACTCTGTGTGTATGTGTGTGTGGTGTGATTGTGTGTAATTATTTGAATGCTAAAGTATGCACATGTAGTTTATATCATCCAAATTAATTAATTCCCAAAGTACCAAATACACCCTATGATAATGCCAATTATGACTGAGATCCCTTAATTAGCGTGGACATTTCATGAGCCTGCGCCTCTGAGACATAACGAGATGTCTGATATCTGCCAGCATCTCCCAGTTCGCTCCAGATTTCCTTTCACTTAGTCACTGGAAAGGCCTGTCAATAGGCAGCTTGGTGCCAGAGACACACTCTGAATTCATACTAGCAGAACCAAACTCCTTCTTTGCCAGAAATGGCTGGTTCTTCGATTTTCAAGGACAGCCTAATTTTCCCAGGATGGGCATGGAAGATTTTTCCTCCTACATAAAGTGTTGATTTGACAGTGCCTTTTCATGACTGCTATCATCATGCATTTCTTCATTTGCGGCTCTGCAAAGGTAGAACAGTCTTTTATTTCGCCTTGCAGTCCACGCAGGCATCCCACTGTCTTGCATTCTTTTCTTCTCACCTTCTCAGCCTTTTTCTCACAGCACTTCTATTGCTAGATGGTTGTTTCATTCTTTTTTTCTCTTCGTGTGTAATTCTGTTTCTCTCGCAATTAATTTAACACATCTCTTCGTCCTCCTGCTTATACCCTCTTTTTTCCTCTATCTGCTTCTCCCTCTGCCTCACTCCTTAATCTTCCTCGTCCTCCTCCTTTTCCACCCCCTCACACATCCACCGCCACATTGTATCTTGTTCGATCCACTGCCTGTCAGTGTGGTTTCACTTGGCCCTGGCTGAATTCCAAGAATAACCCCTTATTCACTCTCTGCTATAATGCTACCACATTGTACGCACTTTGGAGAGGTCATTCAATTACCTCATCAACCAGATAATGAATATAAGTCCTTGCAGATGTTTCGACATTTTGCCCTTCCTAAATGGGTCTTTCCAAAGACTTCGTAGTGTTTCTGTTACATATTCCATTAAACATGATGATATAACGATCTATTTAATCTTTTCCACACTTTAATTTATTTGACATGCATTTTATAAGCCACAGAAACAGACAATAAGAAAACCACATAGCCATACAATTGTTCTTATGTAATAATTTTATCTAACTAATCTTAACCATTACTATTCAATTTCACTTTCAAATTTTATTTGCTATTAGAATTTTGAATTTGAATGTATCTGGTATCACTATGCTGTGGTACATAAGTGGTCAAAATAATGTTTGAAAGTCAGACAACAGCACACGGTATCCATTTTTTATGTTGTATTTGATTCTGTCTTAAGGACTTTTGACATGTTGACATTTCATCCTGACACAGAAAAGAATGATTCTGATGCCTTTTGTTGCAATATAGATGGTGTTCTCCATTTGCTGGTGCAAAAGGTTCACTATCAAAAACAGAATAACAAAGGTTTGTGGCACATGCCTGTGTAGCAAAACAGCTGCCTCTGATCCTGGATCAGCCTCTGCACAGGCAATGTTCCTTAAGGGCTACGGTTTGCTCACTGCAGTACGTTCTTCCACATGCTGCTTTTGGCAGTTAAACCGCAACATTCCCGCCTCCAGGTCTCTCTCTCGGTCTAATTGAAGACAATAAATTCCTTCAATTTTCACATTATCCAGGTAGTTCCAAGAAATAGATTGATGCCAAATATCTGATCAAACTTACATCTCTGACAGGATTGGGGGAACCATTCTGTTGTCTCTGCTGGTGGCAGAAACTATCATTGTGGTTCTGACACTGGGGTCTTGCTGGTCAAAAAAACATAACAAGGTGACTGCAACAAGCCAAAATATTTTCTAAGCCTGGTTTACTGTGAAACAAGCAGATTCTTCTATTGTGTTCATGTATATGTAAGATAATAATAGTTAACTTGACAAGGAGTTCATTCAGGGAGTACTTGGTCACTGTCGAGTTCAGCTTGTGACTGCTTAGGAATAGACCAGCTTCCCTTCTTTACCAACACAGCTACTTTCTGGTTTCTTGTTAGTGTCTATTTTCAGTGCAGCCCCAACAATTTTGTTACTGGGCAGATTCTAAGAGAAAGTGTGGGGATCATGTATTATAACACATCCAACATTTGATGCTTATGAGTGGGTGACATTGCAGCCTAGTAGGGACTGACCAGTGCCCCCCAAGAACACACACACACACACACACACGCATGCATACACACACCCTTTGGCCCACATGGAGAGAATGGACACCCATTTGATGAACAAGTCTCATAATCTGAGAGTAAAGGCATCCAACTGCAGACATTGATACCAGAATTTAATTGTGGCACATTATAACTACCAAAAGGAAGGCCTTCACCACACTTCCAACTGGGCCTGTGAAATGTGGAACAAAGAGAGGGAGTAATATCTTAGTTTTCCTTCTCTTTGACAGCAAGGTTGGTCCTTCAGGATGAAAAGCTCTGTCAGCTGAATAAAGGGAACGCAAAACTGAGGGAAAAACACCTTTTGCATAAAAGGCAGGTCATTCTCCTTGAACAGATGCTACTCAGCAGTTGTTTCCCCAAAATGAGTGCAAGTTGCTCTTTTTTAATTTCTCTAGCCTCAGCCTTTGGACCTGGGTATTTATAAGTGCAAGAGCCTTCAATAACATTTTGTATATTCAAATGCAGACAGATTTTCTTTACTAGTTCTGTTGACTACACGATAGGTTTGTTTTTTTTTTTGTTAATAAAATTTTTTCCTAATTTTTTCACAATGCTTTTTGTCTGTATCGTACTTCATACCCCTTCCTCCACCAGGCGTGAAACCAAATAAATAAATAAAACTGATAATGGATACACGCTGGCCTCGTGGGGTGCAGGTCTGTCTGAATTCGCCTGGGCCTGCCTGGTTCCTAATGAAGGTGCCAGTAATAAAATGAGAGCACAGAGTCCACAGCCACACGGTTTCTCTACTCCGGCTGATTGAAAACGGAACAGCTGTGATGATTTAATTTACATGTTAATAACTAACAGGCCTCCAGAAACCGTCAAATAAATGCCTTTTTATTGCTGCCCATATCTTCCCCAGTGCAGCAGGAACGGTGGGGAAAAAAAGGGAAAAAAAGTGCTAGTAATTAATTGTTTTAAGTGATTCTATTAAAACAAAAATTATCTGGAGGAGATGCGTGGAGCCCACTTGGACTGGTGGGCAGGGGGATGTGGGGGGGTGTATTTGTCTCACTGTTTCCATCATGCTTCTCATATGTAATGTTTTTTTTTTTTCTTTAGGCACCATTTAGTTTTGTCTCCTCCAATCCCTCAAGTGACTTATTGTTTCTTGTACTGTATAATCCTGTCTATTTCTCTAAAATGGAAATGCTGCTTAATTTGTGTGTTCGTGTGTGTGTGTTTGTATGTGTGTGTGTGTGTGTGTGTGTGTGTGTGTGTGTGTGTTTTTCAGTGAAAGACCTGGAAGGCCAGCCCCTCACTCAGGGAAGCACTTCGGTATCTGCAGAACTGTAGCACAGCAGGTGCTGAAGTAAAAAAAGAACAAACCCTTAAAAAGATATATATTTAAGGATGAAACAGTGAGAAAGTCAGTCTTTTGGACACTTTCAAGAGGAAGGCAAGTGGGAAGTCATAGAAGAGTCGCTTTATTAGATAGTTTGCCAAAATCAAAAAATTGTCTGATAGTCAATGTTGAAAATCCAGGCACAGGGTCAGAGAAGCAGAAAAATCACTTGGGGGTGGCAGGTAGTTTAGCCAGCAGCGCTGAACATGTAGCAGGTTGGACGTTAGTGTGCAGGAACAAGTACTAGTGATGGAGCCCTCCGAGTTTCTCATGGACCACAGAGCAATTGCCTCTCAAGGACTAACCAGCAGATCTACAGTTAAATATCACTTAACTATTTAATTGTCATCAGGTGATTGCTAAAATGCTGCCGATTGTGGTCTCCATTGTGCACACATTACAGGATCAATAGATTGGGGTCGTAGGATGTAGTCATTCTTCCAATAGCCAAATAACTACAAAAAACTGAAATGTAAAAATGCCCTTGCTGATTAAAAGTGTTATAAACAACAAGGCATCCCTTTCAAAAGCAAAATAACTTTTTTGTAGACTGTATTTTTATTGTTCTTGAAATAAATTCTGACATAATGTGATTGACATATGCCATATCACAGATCAGACTGCAGAACAAGGCTGCAGACTAAGTCCATTAGTAGTGTGATAAATGTAGCAGAAGCATTCATTTGTGCTGTTCTCAAGAATTGGATCAGCAGAACAGTGTATTGTACAGCTGACTCCACCCCAGTTACCACAGGCACACCTGAAACATACACAATTCAGACTAATCATCCACTGCAGACATTCACACGCAGTACTAACCACAATCACGCCAAGCAGTTCAGCACCTAGTCTGTACTTGTACCTACAGATGAATTACTGCTAAACTGCTAAGCATAAAACAGTTAAATTTACCTTTAAAATGTTTTATGTTCAGGTTTAATTAATTTAGAAAAGAAATTGGTTAATTTTTATCAAGCAGTATATTTTATATCTTTACGTATACTGTATCTATACACTCCCCATAAATAAACATCTATTTATGATAATTCCGATTTTTGTCTAAATAATTATTTTATTCTTTGTTTTGCACTTGCCTTAAAAGGGCTCCCTTTTAGCATTCTTTCTTTTTAATCTGTCCTGTTTTAGTTTCCTTCTTCATCTTCCCTCTTACACAATGTGGACCTGTGAGAAGACCTTCAATTTCTGTCCACAGAGAGGTTATGAAGCAGAATTGTTAATAAACAAGCTTTTGAAAAGACCTTGGTTTTCCTCCCTCTGTAATATTACCCCTCCATTCAGCCCTAGCACGTCCCCCACACACCTGTGTCACTTCCTCCACACACCTGTGACACTCCGCCCACACACCTCTGACACTCCCCCCACACACCTGCGACACCTCCACCACACACCTGTGGCACTTCCTCCACACACCTGTGACACTCCGCCCACACATCTCTGACACTCCCCCCACACACCTGTGACACCTCCACCACACACCTGTGGCACTTCCCTGACACACCTCTGACACTACCTCCACACACCTGTGATACTTCCCTCACACATCTGTGTCACTTCCCCCACACACCTCTGTCACTTTCCCCACACACCTGTGACACCTCCCCCCACACACCTGTGACACCTTTTTATTTCAAAAATTGTTGCAAATTTAGTTAGGTGGCCTAGTATCCAAAATGCCAGAGATATTAATGTTCAAAATACAGCAACTCTGCCATTACGCAGTCACAGTAAGTGTGGTGTTTCACTCTGTATGTGTTTCATCATAGTAAGTTTTACATGTGGCCATAGATTGTGCTTAATTATTCTGTCCCAGTGTAGCAGTCCTTGGTCATTTGCTCCTGCTCACCACTGCTATCTCACAACTGTCTTCCTTTTCTTGTGAGCAAATGTTCCCACACTCCAATTAAGAAAAAGTGATCAAGACTGGAGTGAGGACACACCAGTAAGAGCATGCCTAATATCTTAATTAAATTATTGTTAGAGATTACCATTAATTGCAACAATGAAACTTACTGTAACCCTATTGACAGGGCAGAACTGGACAGGGTGGGAAGTGGTTTAGAAAGGCCTTCTGCTATCCAGGAAGTGGAAAGAGCAGGGCACATGTGCAGCCAATCACAGTGAAGAGCGATGCCCCAGGGGTCAGGAATGCAACACAGCTTGTCCTGATGGTAGGGGGAAAGCCCTGGGGAGTATAAGAGGGCCATCACAAACACTCTCCCAAGCACATCTTTACACCTGTGACCAGCACACCATTACAGTCCATCCACATAGCTTTGTATACATCATCCACATGAAGGCTACAATACATTCACTGACCCTGTAACTTCTAATGCATTTGAGAACCACCTACCTACTTGATTTTAACATTTTTAGCACATTGACAAAAACGTAATATGATTTCCAAAAAACGAATCTCACGTCGCTAACACGTTTCACCTGAAAAACATTAAGTGTGCATCACTGAGCTTAGTACAGTAATTGGGTGTTATGTATAAGCCCATTATGATATCACGCAATGACGAGGGTGTTATGAGTTGCAGATTAATTAGCTTTATCTACATAAATGTGAATTTACACATGCACACATACACACACACAGAAATGAACCAAGATCATTTTGTTTCCTTGTGTTTGTGAGTCTGTGTCCATGAACATATGTGTACATATGCCAAATGATTCCATGTATGGCTTTGTTGTTTTGTTTGTATTTGTACATGTTTGTGAATGTTGGTATACTGTCCCTGGGTTCTGTTTGTGTTTGTATGGCAGTACGAAGTGTGAAAGTCTGTGAAAAGGTAAATTTATGTGTGCACAACTGTTATACCTGCCTGTAAGAAAAAGGGTGTGGCTGCCATCTTAAAAAATATGAGGTAAAGCAATTTCATATATTAATGTGTCTGATTGTCTCACTGTAACAGCCCCATCTGTTTCTGTTTCATCCTTAAATACATTATTGAGATTCGTTTTCAGATTCCATCCCCCTTACTTTTTACTTATAACTTATAACTCATTTCTTTTTCCAGGCAAAAACCTTTCTCATCATAACCCTTTATCTGTTGCATTCTTTTCATGTGTATGTGTGCATGTGAGTGTGTGTGTGCATGTCTGCGTGTGTATGTGTGTATAAACATGGGTGTCTGCGTGTGTACAAAGAATCATCATAAATAGGCACATGTCACTGTATAAAAATGTATTTTTATTATGTATTGGATAAAAATGTATTTTTTTGTGAACATATTTGCATGCAGGTGTGTGTGTGTGTGTGTGTGCCCCCCATCATGTCTTCAGCCTGCTCCCCACTCATCCTCAGCCCTTTCCTTCCTCCCATTTTCTGAGTAGATAGCAGCTCAGTTTGGCTGAACTTCCCTTTTTCCCACCGCTCTGGTGGCGGCAAATTCCAGCACAGCGACAGGAGCTTATGATTCGGGGAAGGACGGGATTGGCAGAGTTTAAGCTGTGACAGGAGTCGGCAGAGGCCCCGGCATTAGCCAAGGATGAAAGTAATAAGATTTGTAACACAGAGGCTGTGCATGTCGCTAGGTGCTGTTGATAGGAGATAACGCAGGAGCGGGTGTCTTTAAAAGCAGATCTCTATCGGGGGGAGAGGACCATGCGCAGGCCCCACTGCATCTAAGGCAGCGCACATAAATGTTTTGGTGGGGACAGGTTTTCACTTTCTTTAAACAAACGTGGTAGGCAAAGCCTCTCGTCATAGTGGCCATTGTGGCCACTGACTGCCCACAAGATGGGAGGGTACCAAAGGTCGGGCAGCTGTCTCATCTAAGTCTGAATGCCATTCACATATCTGTCATTTCAACAATCAGCTGCTGGGTTTGTCTCCTTTAAAATAAATAGTAAAGAAGTAATGGCAGAGATTAAATATATTTTATATAGGAGATGAGTAATAATGTTCTTTGAAGGAAAGATTTAAATTATAACATTAACAGAAATTCATTTTTAATTACCTTTCCTCCTACATCATAACCTTAATAGTGTATTTAAAAAAAACATGTACCTCATAAAAACACACATTGCCAGCATGAAGGCCACATTATTTTTTTGTTTTGTGTTGTTTCCTACAAATGTTCTAACAAATTAACAGGCCAAAAAGGAAAGTTTTACACATATACTTGGTCTTCCATTTTAATTGCTACCCTGTTTAATTTATATTTCAAAAGTTGATCTCTGAAAGTTTTGATTATTGCCAGAAGGACAATTTTCTTTTTAAGCAAATTTAGTGATGTAGAACAATATTAAATATACTTTTTAAAGTCTTTATTTCATAACAGGACAACAGAAATAGAAGGTAATCTGTTTACCTCATTGTAACTGTTTTTAAGGTGCAGAATCCTGAACATAAGAAAAAGTGTCAGTTGAGTCAGTGAAGAAGTTAGGAAGTCTGCATGAAAGTGGAGTCAGGAGGACCAGTTACAACCTGTGACAAGAACCAGCTGAGTTCAACCCCACGGTCAGTTGTTAAGCGTAGACGCACTTGTTATCAAACTGTTCATACACACATGTATTATATACATAAGCTGTTTCTGGGTTGTTTTTAAAGATCCAAATCTTTAAAATCCAAATACATTTTTAATTTACCTGATAAATGTCTGGCATTGTGCTAAAGTTATACAGTATGAGTAAAGAGTGAGTGTTTGCAGTTTGTGGTGAAATACTGCTCATCAACAAAGACAAAAAAATAAAGAGAAAACCAGTTTTATTGTGGGAAATTTTATGATTTAATCCCCATTCAAATAAAGAGCTATTTCAAACACAGTTTTGTCACTGTCTGATATCTTCCATCTTTCACTGTAATTGCTACAATTCTTTTTTTGTTTTTTCTCTGTTGTTTAATTGTAAATATCCTTTTCATTTTTATATTCTCCCAGCCAGTAAGTCACTTTGGATGAAAGAATCTGTTTAGTTCCTAATGTTTGTTCCAAATTCACCGCAATTGCCGTATTGTGCTCTCAATGTCATGAAGAATATATAAAAAACTTGTTTTATTTAAGCAACTTCATAATGCCAAGGTTAAATAAGCCATAAATAAACAAATTTATAATTTATGACTCAATTTAGACTGGCATACATTTCAACTAAAAAAAAAAACAGGTATAGACATTTCTAAGATTAAACAATGACACAAAGAGGAGGAATGGCAATACCTTTAAGGAAGTTTAGCTGTATAGCGTTATTGGTTATTGTGCAGGTGTTATTTGTACTGCATATAGACAGAAAGAGAACTGATCTGTTGATCTTTTGCCTTTAGTAAAAGTGCTTTGCACAAATCTAAAAAAAAAAGAGAATGTCACTAACAATTACTAACAGAAGAATGAACCCACGTGTTAGCTTACTGTGCATGAAAAGTAGTGCAGTGGAACAAACACTGGTGTTCAGGTACTGGAGAAATTTAGCAGGTTCTAATTTTGCATAGACTCTGAAAATGCAAACAAACTCAAGCGGATCTTTTGAACTTTTGACCATATGCTTCAGTGTAACCCCCAGAAGCCTAGAACTAAGAATGGAATTGTGGGAAAACGATTGTGTGAGTCTCACACACCTTGCTTATCAGACACTGTTTGGGTAGACTGGCTAATGCTGAAAGAAGGGCTGACATCACTGCTCGTGTTTCAGCGACCCTACGGAGGACACCAAGCTGCATTCAACTGAGAAAATATACGCACGTGTTACTCTTTAGGTCTGAAAATACACAAACCAAGGCTGGCTCTTTACAGGAAGAAAGAAAGGGGCTCAAAAAAAGGGAAACAGACTTTCCCTTACTGGTGGAACATAGCCGACTGGAGAGGCAGTGCAATTAGTCCAAACCACAAGGAGAAAGACAGGGGGGTTGGGGGGGCCCAAAAAAATGAAAATCTGTCTGTGGAAAATTTGGAGTGCTTCCCAAAATACACAAACTGTCTCAAGCAGCACATTTCTGAGGTATGCGGTAACCTCATATGGCTGGAGCTCTCTGGCCACCTCCCCCGCTCTGGGGGTTTCTCCCCACTGCCTAGCCCTCTGAGTCTCCCACCCCCCCAACCTTACAGTCTCTCATCCATTCCTGAGTTCCCCCCTCCCCGAAAAATGCACACACATGGCAACCATTAGGCAACTCTTAAAGCGTAACATTATACTACCAATGGCAACCTTGCATGAAATTTTGATCACTTAAGCCCATCTTAAAGACGCAGCAGCCAATTTCTGACCCGCAAACTTTTTTCTTCCCCTCTCTTGGAATTTTAATGCAATCCTTTTCTGAGCCTTCAAAGCCCCCCCATCCCATTCTAAATGAGGCTTATAACCATTTATGAAGTGCAAACCCATTAAAGGGCATTTGGACAGAGCACTGTGAAGGGAATAAACCAGAGGACTGAGGTGGTTTGCACTACCATGTTGTGAGATTTGCCACAACATTTGGATGTACAGCAGTCAAAATCAATCTCTTGCATGAACTATGTTCACCCTTCCCTCGGGCCACTCTGAGCCATGAACCACATCTAGTGTCTTAACTAATAAAAGGAGAAAGAGAATTAAAGTTAATTTTTTTTTCTTTCCTGTTCCATTTGAGAATCCATGTTATTAAGTTTTCCCATATTCAGTTACAACCCGAGTCTAAATTCCATTTTCTCAAAACAAAAACAACAAGAACAAAAACTAACCACTGAGCACCACTTAATGTGGGTTACACCAAATCTGGTCCACAGATGTACATAAGTGATATTGTCCCCAATTTGGTGGTTTCCAGTTAAACCATTCCCTGGCCAGAATGGGCTAGCACACTCGAAAACTACCTTTCCCACAGAGGATGTCTCATTTATGCCCTCACCTGTGTTCAAAGTGTCTGTGGAAACAGAACTGTAAGTCAGTACATCTGGTGTTCACACAGCATCATGGGGCTTGAGTCCCTCATGTTAAACCTCTGTGCAGATTAAAGGTTTAATCTGCCCTTGGGTTCGTTGCACTGTGGGAAAGCAGCAAGTAAAGAGAGAAGGCATTGGGAACTGAAGGGCCCATTCAACACTTTAATAAACGGCAATTAAGGCAACACTTGTGGTAGCGGACTGGAGTGATTTGCCAACGTTTATTCGCACCCTGCCAGTAATTAGCCACAGTGCCCTTTACTGCGCTGTCTAGTGTTGTAAAATTAGCACCCTGCACACCAAGGCCTAGTTCAGTCTCCAGTGGGGCAGAACAGCTCCACCACTGGACCACAGAAACAGGCACGTGCACACACACGTGCATGCACAGACATGCATGTGCGCACACACGCACGCGCAAACACATACACGCGCACACACGTGCGCACATGCATGCACAGACATGCATGTGCGCACACACGCACGCGCAAACACATACACGCGCACACACGTGCCTGCACAGACACGCATGTATGCACGCACACACACACACACACACACACACATATGCACTCACACACACACACACACACACACACATGCGAACCAACACACACGCACGCACACAGTGCCAACCTATGAAACCAGAAACAGAATAGCCAGTCTCAGAATCAGGCACAAATTGAAGACTGACTTAAAAGTTAAGCAAATCAAGTACTGAAGACATCACAGGAACACAGACTAAAGACGCAGTTGAACATAATGCAGACAACAAATGAAAGGAATAAACGTAAGGAAAGATATAAGACAAAAGGAGTGTTTTGGCCAACATAAGCATTTTTACTGTAAACGTATAGGAAGTACTCGTGAAGGTTCTTTGACTTCGCTATAGACACTATCCAGACAACAGACTGGTTGCTGTCAACAGGTTATAGTTTCCAGGATTTAGTGTATGTTTACAACCCCATTGAACTTGAGCTTGTAAAGTCATGAAATTGCACTGAGGACACTTTTGGTTGGACATACCATGTGCATTCAAATAATTAAAAAACCTTTGATGATCGTAATGAAGGGCATGAAGCAATAGTTCAAGTGATGAGCCAATGAACTGACAAAGAGAGGAACAAACCCTTGAGCATGGTAAACGGATGCCAGTGGTACAGCCATCTAGGTCCAAATTGAGGACGGACTACAGCTGAAACCAGGCAACCATGACAACGTCACATGGCAGTGGAGTATGAACGTCTATCAGACGGATTCCTATAAATACAGCTCGTGTTCTCTTACAACTGGCACTTTTCATTAGTAAAGTGGCTGACAAAATGCAACAGATGAATGGGGAGAATAATACACAAAACTACAATACATACAGCATAAAACTACATTTCAATAGTCATGTCATAAAAATATACAGCATACATACAGTATATATAGTACCCATGGGTTTGACTGATGTCATCTCCATTTATGATTTATTTTTTATTACCTTGTGACACCTAAGCAGTAAGCAGCAGGCATATTCAAAGCATATTCAAATACAACTGAGTTTAACTGAAAATGATTTAAATTCTCACTGATCTGATCGCCCAGTTTATTGCATAAACTGGGCATTTTAATGTTCTGATGACATACACTAAAACTTTATGCTCATCCATGACCCAGAACTCTGAAAATTATTCTCTAATACATTTTTTAAATTAGGAATTGCAACAGAAAATCTGTGCTGTCAGACCATCACAAGAGTTCACGCCTCACAGTCCCGCAAGGAGCCTCTGAGCACCTGACTTTGAGATTTTTAAATTTGAATTTTAGTGTGTTTTTGTGATTGACCTGGAAGTTTAAAGGACACGCTGAGACAGCATAACGAGCGGCAACAGTTAAAAAAGGAGGAAAAAAAAACCTGCATGAACCTGGAAGAATTAGTGCAGTGCTAGCAGATGAAAAGGCAGGCCAGGGAGAGGCCTCAGATTCTCCCCCTGCCTCTCCCTTTACTCCTTTTTTTGTGCGGTTGCGTTTTGAAAGCTGCAGGAGCAGCTTTAAATTCCAGTTTCTATTTTTGAAATGTTCTGAAACGATGTTTGCATACATTTGCATAGCCAAGTGCAAATTGAGCCGTGAATATGCAAATGAGGGCTTGATGTCTGCCAGAGCTTTGCCAGGTTTGCTCCCTGTCTTTCTCTTGCTCGCACCGTCTCTCCTTGTGCTATAAAATCTCGCTTTAGTTCATCTATTGCGTCGCTTTCGTTTGTAACGTTCCAACTGGCTGAAGGAAAACTTCGGATAAGAGAACGTAAGGGTGACAAAATGCTGCCATTCTCCGCGTTATTATCTTATCATCTTCATTTGGCCTGTGCTGTTTGTTTGGATGTTTGCTGCTTATCCTTGTGATCTGTTTATTCTTCCACATGACACTGTGGTGTTTCTGTGTGAGGATCTACTCACAGGCACTAAAGCTTTTTGCCAGATGACTTACCCCACCTTTAAATAGAGTGTGATTTCATGTTTTCACTTTGCCTGGAGCTGGCTCAACCATCACTGGCCTCAGCTGCCATTTGGGGGTTTGTGACATCATGGTGGCTCTAAATAGGCCTAGGGGCCCTTCTCAGCATCGTGTCCCAAAGGTGGGGGCAGGACACAGGCATCGCAGCTACTGTGTCTGTGGCTCAGATCGGCAGAGCTCTCACATTTACCCGCCCCCCCGAGTCTGTGTATACAGGACATCTCTGGGTCACTACCTCATTGCCTTTCCTTATCCCCACTACTCCATAAAACTAAAAAACAAGTAGCACGACAGTTTTGTTACACTAAAAAATACACATATGCAATAGTAATAATAAACATACTGTATATTGGCGTTGACCAATGAATTCATCTTTTATGCACATTCTCTAATAATTCATTTTTGGAAATGTACTGGTCCTACCATGCATACAAATGAAATATTATGTGAAGATGTCAATAAATGCTGATGTTTTGCAGTTTTCTCCCAAAGAACACTTGAACTGATGCTTTATGGTTTTTGTTTAAATTGTTCAGACTTCATGGCAAAATTCAGTTAAAAATTATTACTATCCAACTACAAAATTTTATCACTGAAAAATGTATGTAGTAGACCACTAGTCAAAAAGTCAATAATTTCAATCCATTCAATTCAAAATTAGAAGATGTAAAATGAGGACTATTGTAGATTGTGCACTATTACCATATTAAAAGGATCTATCCTTTGCCTTCACTTGAGGTCACTGAAATGTTCACAAAATTATATATAATGTGCATCAGAGAAACAGTACTAATAAAATAAACTCAATGTAGATTACAAAGCTGTCCCTCTCTAAAAGTATTGACATGCTTTAACCTGAGAACCACAACGTCTTCACTCCTTGCCATTTGAACAACAATGAGAATGTACCTGGAGTGACGTGGATTATACAGGTCACTAAGGTCATGACCTTGGTTCAGATCGTTGAAACAACCAACTCTGCCTGCCAAAAATTTTCTTAAACTCACACTTTTAGAGTTTCATCTTACAAAAAAAATGTATCACTTACAATTTGAGTCACATTACAGGCCTTTTGTCATGCCCATTTGGCCATGAGATGTACAGGTGACAGTACCTTGGCAATCATTGTACAATTATTGTAATCCTGTACATTCAGCTGCTAACAGGTGTCAACTGACAAAATGAAAGGAGTGGACAACAGCATCATTTTATATAGTAGAACTAAAATCCTTATTTCAGCCACTAGGGAAGGATGAATGTGTATTTGTTGAAAAGACTGTGCTTCTGTGCTAGTGTGTGTGTGTGTGTGTGAGTGTGTGTGTGTGTGTGTTGGCGGGTGGCTTGCCGACTGTCCCTGTGGGCTCTCTGCCCAGACAACTAAGACAACTACAGAGAAGAGAGTACAGAGTGAGTAGAGGTCTAACAGTGACACACTGTGTTTGAATGTAGCTGCTACTCACGCTGTCCCCGTAACTTTGAATAAGTTCACACTACCTGCACATCACTGATCTCTTCCAGATTTCGTTTGAAGGTGGAGGAGAGAGATGGACAGAACAGGACAACAGTGTGTTAGAAAGTAACGATTTAGAGAGTGTAACTGGAGAACATGAATAATGCCCTCCCACATTCTGGCATCTGCTCTTTCAGTATGAACCTTCCTTTAGGTAAAAGAAAAAGCATAAAAGCCATAGACTTGTACCTAACATCCTCATGTATTACAGACGATTGTATTGCTTCTGATTAAGGGTCTTAACTAGAATTACTCAAATGGAATTTAATGAAAATTGTGTTTTAAGCAACATAATATATGTCTTGTCGTCTTCCCAGGAGTTGCAGCGATCATCAGTACTGATTGGCTCTTTCACTTTAACCATCAATCACCATCACAGCGGTGATAGAAGCTGCTTTCCGACAAGCGGCCGTTCATCTGGACGCTGGTGCCTGCGACAGACGTTTGGTAACGTCCCGCTCTGCTGCCGTGTGCACAGCCAGCTACCGTTGAGAATTTCCTTGTTGAGGGACCACTGAAGGATTATCTTATCTTATCTTTGCAATGTTCTACAGCATGGACTTATTTTTGTTTTTAATTCTTGATGCAAAATTACCCAAATAAATTGTTTAGGTTGTAAATCAACTGTTTCCTTAAAAACAAACTGATTAGCAACACAAATTGTGGGTAAGGAGAAAAAGATTTACACTTTACTGACCATAATATTTACAGAAAGTAAAATAAATAAATAAATAAATATCTTAAAAAAGCTTAGAACACCCAGTAAATATAGTTATTTTCTTTCTGAAAGGATTTCCACTTTCAGGAAAGACATGATGACTGTTTTCCTTAAACTAGACAGTTGAGAGAAGGAGTGAGACAGTTACTTTCTGTTCTTTATACAACATCTAATATGTTAAAGTATATACCTTAAATTTTTAAATATTTGAATGTCTAGAACAGTGTTTTGCAAACATGCATAGCGGTGCCATACATGTACACTTTATGTAACGGGGTTAGTTTTATACCTTAATGTTGACCGTTAAAGCCTTTTTATTACAAAAATATAATAAACACGTGTTAAACTATTTTAAAGTTACTAAAATTAAACTAAACCACTAGTACACATCTAGCCAGGACTTAATGTTGTTCATAAATTTAATAACTAATTTAGTTGTTTCCCCCAATAATTTGTTAGTCAAAATGTTTCAGTCGTATGTCCAAACGTAACGTCTGTTTTCTGCTTTTGATCTGCTTTTCATTTATGCACTTGGCTGTTGCAGATCTAAGAGGTGTCAGATTTTCCCAGTGCTGGATTACAGCAGTTTCAGCACCAGACCATGCCTGTCCTGACCTGAGCCCAACAACAAAGCACAGCCCTCTTTCTCTTTGATTGTTAAAAAAAGCAATTAGTGGCTGGCATGTTCACCTGCAACTGTGTGATACAAACCTGCACACCCACGTTGGAGGGCCAGTGCCCCACCTCAGGAAGTAGAGAAGAGATTATGGCACAGGCTATTACCCTGAGAATAACCCCCGGGGGTGAACCGTCCTCACACTGTTGCTCCTGGATGAGTTTAAAAGGGGACCTAGTAATTAGACGATCACAAAATGTACCAGCCGCTCAGTTTTCACTCTATGGTCCAAATTACAAACCGTCATATTTTTAAAGTCACGCTGACATTCCTTCATCTACAAGCGCTGCCAAGAACAACTGAAGCTGGGCTTGTCTTGGCTGCCGATCAAAAGAGGCCCGGACTCAGTCACACGGCAACTGAAAACATTTACACAGCTGGGACCTCGAACCTGGGCTGTCCTGCTGCAGGGCCCCTGCACTGCTGGAGACAGAGAAAAGCCCAGGTGGGCCTGCAGGGGCTGTTGGCAGCTCCTCCTCTCATTGGGTCCTTCTCCTGCTAATCAAAATTATCCCTCAGTTTATGAAGTCCTGAGTGGGGGCCACATAATGTTGGGTGGCTGACAAACATTCTGCCTTGATGGCAATAATATAGAGGGGCAACACCTTGCAGACACACCGTCTAAAATTGATGCAGTCTGTGTCCCTGGTGCTCGATGGTGTCATGTGTATATATTCTGCATATATAATTTTCTGCTAGCTTTCCAACGCTTAAACTGTGTTTGTTTTTATGTTCCACTGAGATCTTTTTTTTCCATTCACTCAGTAAGTGCAACAGAATGGTGGAATACATTAAACTGTATTTTCTGCGTGAAATATGAAATGTTTGCTAATCAGATTATGTGTGATTGTCACTGTCTGACGT
Organism: Chitala chitala; assembly: GCA_025773905.1. Taxonomy (NCBI): domain Eukaryota; kingdom Metazoa; phylum Chordata; class Actinopteri; order Osteoglossiformes; family Notopteridae; genus Chitala; species Chitala chitala. Next base: position 15,850,739 of record JABJVR010000035.1, read on the forward strand.
AAAACTTTCCCATGAAGGGATTTTTAATGGGCTAAAACAGTGCCTTATGGATGTGCAAATCGCAAATGGGTCTTTCAGACAGAAGTGAGGTTTTCTCAGGGCAAAACCATGATAGCATCATACAGGCATAATAGTGTTACAGCTCAATTAACCAGGAGCCAACTGTCTTCCATGTTAGTTAGACCTTTACAGAACATTTTATGCATTCAAAAGATGCATCACAGTGATTCCTTGTGTGTTCCCATTAAATCTGAACTTTAAAACTTTTCGGACCTTTAAAATGGGTGCAACACCTGAGTCAAATGTTTCTGCAGCATGTGAATTATATCATTTTCAAAATTTATTCCATTTTACAATCCAATTTAAGGGCGTGTTGAGGTAACCCTGTGAACACGGTGTACAAGGCAGAAGAGATCCTGCATGAAGCAGCAGCCCCAGAACTACACAAGGTTACTCATTTTCTCAGACACCGGGGACTATTTTGTGTCACCTGTTTAACCAAACTCCATGACATTGGATAAGATGGCAATTATTAGGATGTCAACAACCATCCCACCTGAGCTGCTCCATACATAAAACATTTTCAAAGTATAACATAATCTTTTTGCATGTATGAGAATGTTTGTGAGGAAATTTAAATATGTGAACAGTCCTTGAAATGCAAGGTGCTGTCTTTTGATGGACTATTTGATTATTATTCTATAGCTTGGAAAGAAGGAGGAAACTGAAGGAAAACGTTTTAACCATTTACTAAGAACACTCCAGTACAGCAGTACATTATGTTAGCACACAATACAGATCATTGTCTTTTCACAACAGCTGTTCAAATTTTCTCTCCCAAAGAGAGAGAGAGAGAGAGAGAGAGAGAGGGAAGAAAGGAGGGAGAGAGAGAGAAGATAAAGTTCAGAGAGAGGTTTTAACAGAATACATTATAATGTACTCCAGGTGACAGTGGGAAGGTCTAACACACTCACTCCTCCACGAGGAGCATATAGTGGAAAAGTTTTAAATGGGAGAGGGGAGAAGAATGTTATGAATCCAAGTGACCCTGGGATCTCCTACTCCTAGTTTTTTTTTTCTTCGTTCAGAGATGCGAACATCAACCTCAAACCCATGACAGCCTCACAGTGGCGGTTCAATGAGAGCCACAAAAACAACATTTTATTTCTGTCCAAGTGTGTCTTTTTATGTGTGGAGTGTTAAGGCTTACTGTCATGGAAACAGAGGAAGCCCCCCTCCCAAGAAAAAAAAAATTTAATTGAAGCCAGATTTTTATTGCTTTAAAAAAATATATTTATTTGTGTACTTGCTTAAATTTGAGCTGCGTGGGCCAGACAGAGGTTACAGGTTATATCTCTTATGTCACAGAGTTGCAGATTCTGTGAAAGGACAGTGTCTGGATGGCATGACCCATGCAGTCACTACCTCTTTACATAACGTTAATGTTCTGAAACACTTTTAACTAACATCTCATCAACTGTTACTCACTACATTTAAGCTTTTGAAAGGTTTTTCTGATAGCTGCTTGTTCACCACCTTGTTTTTATCCTGAGACAATCTGGAGTTCAAAGGGTCATTAGAAATCAGATAGATACATTCACATTTGATACAATTATGTCTCACTTTATTTGAACTTCACTCCTTCAATTTCTGAACTTTTGTGAGAGAAAAAAGTGATTTCTGAACAGCTGAGTTATTGAATTAAGTGGTCATGGTAGCAGCAAAATTAATCTACCATACTTGTGGTGTGCATTCTGAGCTGACACACCATTTGATAATTTGGTTGAGCTATTCACAATTTCAGAGGCTCACCTTCTGTTGGTGGCTAGACTTTAAGACAGAAGTCGTGAAGCTGTGTTTCCAAGGGCAAAACGAACAGAACGTTATCTATACAGCCGTGCCATGAAAAGATATGCTGTTAGCATATATTAAAGCGCAAATCTGTCAAATGGGATCAAACCATTTCAGTGCATGAGTTAGGTGTCCTTCTCAGTGGGGGTAGCTAAGAGGATCTGTAGATAATCTTGTGACTAGCGCCAAATCTTACACTAGACGCATTCTGCATATAAGCTAATGCATGAAGTCCCATTGAAAATAATTTTAACTTTTCATGATTAAAGATAGATTATCCATTATGTAGATGATTAACAGACCTACGCATTTCATAGGCCATATATTTTCAAATATAACACAAGTACAGAGCTAAAGTTGTGTTGGTTTTATTGTTCTCATCAATACCATTTGGTTACAATTTTTACTTTTTCAAGAAAAACTTTTTGTGTCTAAATTATTCATAAACATAAAGAAAGTACAGGAAGTTGACCACATAAATATGTTTCCTGGCACAAGAACAATTAGGCTCCATGAGACAAAATAGATTGTGATTTATGGGTGTTATATGACTCATTTTCCAAATAAATGGAAGACACTTGTATACACATATAATCTGTGGAAATGCTAGAAGAAAACTGTTTATCCACATTGTTACTACATAAAAAACATGCGTAAAATTGACAGACCATACTGGAAACAATATATTGAGTTTATCTGAGAGTTTAGCGACTGAAATAAACAATAGAAAATATGTACTCCTCCCTAACCACCGCTATGCGTTACATCTCAGATAGGCAATACATCTTCTTTTTGGGTAGTGGGGGGGGGGAAACATATGGGTCTTCTAGTCTCTCTTAACCAGCATCTTTACATCTTTTCAGGTTTGCAAAGGTTATGAAAAATAAACACAAGGCCCAATCCCTTGAACACACTGTCAGTGTCCTGCACCATCATGTCCCTCTGCTCAGTGTTGGATTACACCTCCATGTGACAGTGTCCATTTTCCCACAGTTCCAATTAAACTGTACACCAAAGTGTAAAAACATGCTACTCCTATGGAATTCTCTTGGACTCTTTCTCCTCCATGCTCAGACAATAGTTTGATGGAAAATGCTCCAGTTTCTGTGAGAGAGAACTCATCTGCTGGTCCTTGGGAGTAAGCGGTTTGTCTCTGATCAATATGAAGCTTAAACATGTTCTGATCCTGAGCTGGCGAGGGTGGGCTGGCGAGCTGGGGGGGTACATCGACTGACTAACAGAGAAAAATCAAATCTGCTTGTGCGAACACAGCTAGTTTGTCTTTATTTTTTTCCTGGCTCCAAAGTGCTTCTCAGTATTGCTACACAACAAAGATTAAAACCAAGTCTAAACAAAAAAAAAAAAGGGAGCGAGTTAATTACCTCTCCAAGCAATCAGCGTGAATAGATTACTGCCATCACTTGTCACTTGAGACTTGATCACTTAAAAGGTTTATCATAATCATTCGGATAATTATACTTGTCAAATAAATCCGGTGAGTAACTTTTAATATTTTGTTATTCAAAAAAAGTAGTTGATGATAAACACCGGTAATAGTTGCAGTGGAAGTTGGAAGAAAAGTCGTTTTTCAGAGTTTACTGAACATGTGATTGTTGATATCAAACACAGGAAATATTGTTTGCTTTGAAACTTGTAACATAGTTAACGCACTTTTACCATTACCTTCTCCCTGTTCTCTGCAGTGGCTGAGTCTTAAGGCTCACCTCAGATGAAACATCAGGCCATAGACTCAGGCATTCCACACATACTCGAAGTTCATCTACACTGTCAAAGGTATTCTACTATTGTACTGAGTAGCTACACAGATGACCATTTTCATTTCAGCCATGGATAACAGCCACTATATTTAACATGTAATTCTGTTGCATAGTATTCTTTGATAAACACTATGTAAGTGGCCTGGTGACTCAATGGCTGGTACACGAGGCTGGGATGCAGAAATCTACCAGTGAAATCCCAGCCTGTTCAGGTGTGCTTGAGCAAGACACTCAAATGCTAGCTCCCTGGACACACCTGGATTACAGGATTACAAATCCCTGGATTTCCCTCTGGGATTAGTAAAATACTATAAAAAATTGTTATAATAAATGTATGACAACGTCTGAGTACTTTGGCTGTTCACCATTAATTTCAAAGTTGCTGGTGTTTACAATGCGTGTGCTGAAAAATGTAATAAAATCATAATGTTAAATTATCTTTTGATATGAAGCACTGAAGACTCAAAAAAACTGAGTGGAGAATGTGATCTAGGGGCACAGTTTCTGTTTGAACTTGGAAGGTACATACCATACAAATCCGCTTTGTAAACAAAATGTTTGAAATGCTCAGCATTGATGTCCCCATTAAAAACATCCTTCAGAATCCTCAAAATAGAAACAGACAAAAAAGCATAATATGATTCTCCAGAAGTTTGCAATTAAGAAATTTAATAAAAAGAATTAGAAGGATGGAAGCTGAGTGCATTTGTGGGCTTGTTTTACAGCTGTATATAATCTTTTTAAGATGTTGCAGTTTTAGTGTGAAATACTTTAAAAAAATAGACGTATTAAAACGTGGGCGAGCCACTCCACACGTGCCTTACCTTTTATCAGCTGAACAAAGGTTTTTGTGAGTGTAAGTTTTCTGACTGTGTAAACTTTCTCCAGTCAGACTGTTATAAATGTCAGTTTAATACATAATTACTTAACTGCAGCTACACAAAGACAGCAGAACGGTAGGAACAAAATAAAAATAATGGAACGAGTGAAAACTAAGTTCTTTTTCATGTTTAAGCACTATCCCTCCCTGCATGCTAATTGCACAGTCAATCCAATAGGTGTAATAACACTTTGCGGGTTACACAGCCGGTAATGAACTGACAGTGTATTCAGCTCCCAGAATGCTCAGCAGCCAAGTATGGTGATGATGGCGAGAACTGCTCAATTAGGGAGCACATATAAAATGAAGAGTTCCGATTTCTCTGGCCCAATTAATTAGCACCAAGGGGAGAGAGAAGAAATGCAGAGATGAAGTTAAGGTGCAAAAAAGCACACCCTCCACCCCCACTGCTATCCCCTGAACCTGCTCTTAATCTCTTTTTTGTCTCCACAAGAATAAATACAGTTAAATACCAACAGGTTGTTCAGGTTATGGTCTAACAATGCCCCATTGGTTTAGTAAATTGAGAAGTGAATCAGATGTAGTGAGCATAGCTCAGTACGTCTACAGCATCTCCTGAGGTCTTGCACACATGTGGGGATGTGTGCAGCTGGCCCTACTAGCTCCCACGCTTCTCTCCTCTTTACTGTTTGTTCTCCTATCCTTTCAGGGTCACCACAGGTTTTACAGAGTGACCTCACAGGTGAGGGCAGTGTTCATGAAAGCGTCTCAGACATCACAAAGCAGTGGTTAAACAGCATTGTTTGGGATACGCTGAGAATTCAACTCCACTAAGACTCCAAGCCAAGTATGCTCTGACTCAAATGCACTATGATGCAAAGTGTGCTGTGACTCAGAGTGTGCTGTGACTCAGAGAGTGCTGTGATTCAATGCATTCTGTTACTCAGAGTATGCTGTGATTCAGAGCATGCTGAGATTCACAGCATTATGTTACTCAGAACATTCTGTTACTCAGAGCGTGCTGTTACTCAGGGTGTCCTGTTACTCAGAGCGTGCTGTTACTCAGGGTGTCCTGTGACTCAGGGTGTCCTGTTACTCAGGGTGTCCTGTGACTCAGGATAAACTCCAGTAACACACTGTGACTCAACGCATGCTGCCTCCTTTAGAGATGGCTCTTTTGTTGTGATAGTGGACCCCAATGATATATTCTCCATTTGAATGATGTCAACAGATACAGCGCTCCACTCTTCAGAAATCTTAAAGAAATATGGGTATATTATTATACAAATAAATATTCATACACGGTGCATAACATTAAATGACTTCATATTCCTGATAGTAGTCTTTCTCATCGTCGTCTCCTTGCTGTTATTCTAATTCATCTAAAAGAGCTGAATGAATAAAGGTGTCAGATGTTCCACACTCTATTTATTACACAGCATCTCATTATGCAGCAGGTCCACCTCTTCATCTCTCACAGCAAAAACCAGGGTGCTACTGTGCAGCTCGGGTATGGCGTGCACACACACACACACACACACACACACACACACACACACACCCACACATATGCAGTGCATATATAACACATAACTTATCACAGACTCAGAAACACACAGATGTGCTCGTGTACAAAGACACAAACATATTAACTGTACCAACAATTCCTGCCTTGCTTTCTCCTTTTAGAAATCCAATATAAACAGTTCTGCAGAGTTATAAAGAATGACTGCATAGAATTTACAACACATCAAGTTGGTCATAAATTATATAAGTAATATTAATTCTATTACTAACCAATACTTATCTTACCTTATACTTTTAGACTGGTCTGTGCAACTAAAACATTTAGAGCTGACATCATAAAGGAGAACCAGTGTTTTTTATTTGTCCTTAATATTCCTTTTCTTATTGAACACCAGTGTCAAAAGCATACATATTTATTATAAGTGATTACCAATACCTGGGATGTTTTGTCGATAAGCATAAGGACAGATTTATAATGACTGGGCCCATAACCTCCATCGCTATCAGTCAAGGAAGTCATGCAATTACAACAATTACCTGACCATCATCTATCAATACCAGAAACATCAATATTTCCGGTCAACCAAAAAAAGAAAAGAAAAAAAAAGAAAAAAATTAAAAGTTAAAAAACTGAATGCAGTAGAAAGGATGAAAATAAAAGGGACGAAAAGAATCGATGAGGAGACGGAGAATAAGTAGCTGCTGTTACAGCGTATGAATTTTTGATGCCAAGCCCCGTTTACGGACAGAATCAAACCATCAATTAGGCCGTAAAGAGGACCTGGGTAATTGTTGTCATGGCTTGCGGAGCTGCAATCAAATTAAATGCCACAGCCAAATGAAGTGTTAATATATTAAATAATTGGTGGCAGTGGATAATTTGTTTCCTGTTCCTTTTTTTTATTTAACCGCTGCTTTGACTACTTCTCATAGTAATGACTTTCACAATCAATATTCTCATAGGTAGGAATCCAACATATATAGATTTTTATATTTTTATATATCCTCTCATGTTAAAATATTTGTACGATTTCATCAATACAATATCCAGACTTAAATGTTAAATGTGTATTTACTATTGTCTGTTAGACCACAGCTTTGCCTTCCGAACTTATGAATTTATTTTTTATCAGTGGTTTGTAAAAATCACTACTTTTTGCTGTTTTTTTGCCTTAGTCATTTATAAAACTAAAATTATATGTATATATATATATATATATTAACCATGACAATCATATTATATCTTAAGTGGCATATTTTTGTATCTATTGCAAAAGATTTTGAGCTAAAATCCAGGAACGTATATGTAGAAACAGTGTTGTGTGCGTGCGTGTGTGTGTGTGTGTGTGTGTGTGTGAGTGTGCGTGAGTGTGTGAGTGTGTGGAAAGTGCACGTTGCCCACAGAATGCACCTCCTTTCTGTGCATGCAATGTCGTCGTTCTCGCCTTTGTGGGAAAAAAGTATAACAAAGGGAAGGAGCTGTCAAAATGTCTCTGCTGAAAACAAGGAGGCAAGATGTGTGTGTGCGTGCGTGTGTGTGTGTGTCTGTGTGTGTGCGTGTGTGCATAAACGTTTGTGTGCGTGTGTGTGTGTGTCTTAGTGTGTGCGTGAGCGTTTGTGTGTGCGTGTGCATGCACATGACAGTGTGTGCAGGAGAGTGAGTGTCTGCATGCAAATGGAGGACGAGGGCAGATAAACACAGTCGCTTTTTATTTCATTTTTAGGGCCTGGGTGGTGTTCAGGACTGTGTGGGGACAAAGAAACAGATAAGATAGGAGAGATAAGGAAAAAAGAGGCAAACGACAAGCCAAGTGAGGAGTAGAGAGAATGAGGGGGACTCAGGAAGAGAGGCGCAGAGCAAAGGGGGGAGGATGAGACTGCAGACTGCAAAGGCGATTAGTATTCATGCAGCATACAGCTCCAGAGAGGATTAATGGACTCTGATGCCTAATATCCTGGAGAACAATTAATTTGCCCACAGTTTTGTCATGGTTGAAAGTCAAATGCTGGAACAGATCGATGCTCAGAGCCGCCAGCCGAATGCTGTGGCCCCTTCTGCTGGGCCCAGAATTTTAATTTCATCATCATCATTTTCCCCGGCTGCCACCCCCGACCAAGTCATCCATGACATGGCTGAGAGGGCTGCTGTGTGCTGGTGGACAAAGAGCTCGCACACACACACACACATGCCTGCACACACAAGCTTGTACACAAACACACGTACAAGTATGAGGAGATATATTTCTCATGGATATAAACAAACACGCACTCTCCAACATGTACAAATACGTGTACAATCACTTGCAAGCTGTGATGTGTAAACACACACAGAGACACAGACACAGGCACACACACTCAAATATACACATACATGATGTTAGCACACAGACACAAATGTGCACAGCCCAACATTCAGACACAGATGAGACAACCAAAAGAATTTGGTAAAATGGACACCTGTAATGGAAATATATTCAGTCTAAAATGGTCGGTCCAGTCATTGGAACAAAATATTGCTCAATTAATGATTTTGATGACAGAGACATCATCAAAATACATTACCTTTAAGTATGGCCTTTGCATTTTACTAATCTAACATTATCCAACATTTATTACAGAAGCATCAAAAGCACAGTATGTCTGTTTGCCGATGTAAATGACATGGGTCACGTGACTGCTTCAAGGGTGTAAGTTTTCATAGTGCCTGTATGGCGTATGCTAGGGCTGTTCAGCTGGGGATGAAAACTTTGCTCTTACTGAATGAAGTAGACCACACAGTGGTACTTGGTGTTCATAAAATTGAGATAAAAAAGCTGTCAAATTAATTTGGAACCTTGTCCAGTGATTGAGTTTACCTAGAAAAGCTACAGCCAGATTTCTTTGTAGTTGAAGCTTGAGAATCTAATTTCAAGATGTAATTAGGATGTGCTATATTAAACATAGCTTATGGCAGTGATAATGTTATTTTATAGGCCTACATTCACATTTCATGTGTGATAAAAGTTCTTTATGACAGCATCTACAATAACAAAACAATACATGTTGAGGCTTGTCAAAATCCTTATTATAATTCATTTATTTTTGCTTGAAATATCTGGCTAACAGAAGCAACTTCAACACTTTTGAGGGTTAATTTAAAAAAGGGAGGTTTACAGACTTGTATTTCACAGCCTTAGCTAAAGGCTAGTGGTGTGAAATTGTGGTTTTCTCACAGCTCTAGTATAGCCGAGGAATTAGCTTTTATGCCATTTTTTAGGCACATACATAACACATATCTTTGCCTTGATGTGTGTGTCTGTATGTCTGTGTGTGTAACAGTTTGAGTGTAGTCAATGAAAACAATACAAGATGGTGCTAGAAATTTGATCAGCACTTCCATCCTGTTCAAATATGCAACATTTGAAATCGGTTAATTGACACAGATATTGGTCACCTTGAACCACTACTCTCATAACACTTATTTATTCTTAACAGGATAAAGTCCCACTTCGTCAACGCTGACATAAAAACCATTTGTGTTTGTTAAAACAGAAATAAGAGGAATCTTTATGGATTATGAAATCCTAAAGCTTAATTTGTATATATACTGTAGTTTGACTGCCAGCTCAAACAAGTCATTTAAATATGGTAATCTTTTGAAGACATTTTTATATTTTATTGAAGATTAGTGAATATACACTACAATGTGTGTAATTAGACAGAGAAATGCAGGGGGTTATAACTATAATAACATTTAGTCTTATGTAAGTTTTATAACATTAGTTGAGTGTTAGTGTACAGCACAGCCATCTCCATGGTGATAAATCTGAGTCCCGCCCCAGCTCTGCTCTACTCCTCTCCATTGGCTGCTTCCAGCTATTCAGTTTCCTATAAACATTCAAAAATCAGCTGGCCACATGAAACTTAGTATTGTAAGAAATTACCTGGGAGTGTTCTCTAACAGCTTGGACCCTGTTTGCATTGTGATTCTGGGATGTTCACTAAGTGTGTGTGTGTGTGTGTGTGTGTGTGTGTGTGTGTGTGTGTGTACATACATATGTGTGGCATCCAGGTCCAAGTGCTGGGAATGTCTTCCCTTTCTGGGAAGAGGTTTCATATTTGGATAATAGCAGTGAGGACAAGATGAACAGTGCCTAGAGTTGAACAGAGAAAGAAAGCAAGCTGTAACTTATCCTCAAACCAATCTATTATTACACCAAATATAATTTGCATATTTTCCTTAGCACTCTTTCAGCTGATGTCTACATTTTCTTTTCTATTCTGTTATTTAGTGCTCATTTGTTTAAATAAAACACTTCCATAATTTAACATAAAGCTCTGCAGGACCATAATATTCTACAGTCCTCAAGGGTTAATGCCCGCCTTATCTGCTCTGCTTTACATTAGATCATTTCAACAAACAGACTGGTAAACATTTTGAATTACTATATAATATACACTGTTTTACCACATGTTAATTTTAGGAAACATTTGTTCCTGCAATTTTGATCTTTCTTCCTAGATGTGCATTTTTTATTGAGGCAGAATGCATCTTCATGTTTTTGATTTTTAGAAGACGATGTAGTACATTATAAAAACCTTTACCAGTATGATTACATGCATTACATGAATACATTTGTATAAGTAAATTGTGCATTATGATCAAACCTAGAAATTAACTAGTTCCAGAGTAGAGGATGCTGGGAGGAGGCCTGGAGATGGAACTCAACTGTGGGGCTGGACGTAGGAAACACAGAGCATGACAGGTTCTTACTACACAGTGTCCTGTAAAAGCAGAGTAAACCCAGCAAGAGAGAGAGGCCAGGCCAAGCTTCCGTGTATAAACCCCAGGTGTGTGGGTTTCATGCCCTGTGCTTGACACCAACGGCCTCTATGTTCCTGCTCTGTTTAAATTTGGTGCTCTGGCTTCCATGGGTTCTCACTATATCGTGAGTCTACTTAGAGCATGGAATAATTGAATCTATGTACTAGAATTGTGAAAATATGAGTACAAACAGACATATTCACTGACAAACACAACTGCCCACACTGTATTGTGTTCTTTACCTGATGTTATTTCATGTTGAGCTCATAGGGCTGTAACTGAAATCCTGATCCGAAGAGGTTAGACACACTATACCAAAAATGAACACAAAGAATTATGATTGGCGTCTCTATGCTGAGGGCAAATTGACAGAAGATGGAACATGGAAGAGAAGTCAAGTGGAGGATATAAGCCAAAAAGAGACAACAAATAGAGAGAAAATTACAAAAAACTTTGAGTTAACAGCTTCCTTGACTTAATAGAGTTATCTCCTCCACCTCCACACCAATGCGGACCTCACCAAGAATAAGGGAGTGTATTCTCAACACCACACACCATAGCCACAAACATGCAGCCTTTTCAATTTCACTGAATTTAAGTTTAAAGACCTGGAGATGGTGAAATCATTTTTAGGAGCAGTGGGCAGGTTAGAAAGGCAGGTTAAAACTATATACAGTATATACTGCTACCAAAAACATTCACATTACTGTTGCGAAAGTGTTAAAGGAGTGTGAGTGAAGCCACAATACCTATGCAGTCATGGACAACCGACTCAGATGAAACAGACTGCACCACGTTGCCTTAGACGTTTCATCTGACATGAAATGTCTGCTTTAATGCCTTAAATTCATGCTCATTGGATGTTCAGTGCAAGGCTGTAAAAACACCAACAGAGAAGACAATTAGAATACATAAAAACACAAGCCACTCCTCTCCCTGAAGTGGGACAAAGGAACCAGGCCAAATAACATTAATAACAAGATCAAACAGCCAGTATCACTGCTGGCAATAAAACAATGAAGTCACTGCTGCCTGTCCTGACAACAGAGTCACACACAGTAAATATTTCATTACCGATACAGATGTGTCAATTAAAGATATATGACCGTCCCCCGCAGGTTTTGTTCTTCTCGCAGCTCCAGGATATTCTCATTAGCACATTAATATAGCTCAAATTAAAGGAGTCCTAAGCAAACGTGTAATGGAGAACAAGAGGACGTGTACAGCTGAAAGTCTCTGTGCTCCGAGTGGCTCCGGTGGGAGAAGTGATCCCAACGGTGGGAGAAGTGATCCCAACGCATCATTCTCACGTACGCTCTAGTCTTCCTCAGCATCTCCCTCATCATCTCTCCATCTTCAAAATTTGCAATGTTAGCACTTTTCTTCAGCTTCTTTTTCAGCCCTAAACAAAGTCCATCGCCTCAAAAGTCCACCACCTCTAAAGTCCATCACCTTAACAGTCCAAAATGTCTAAAATTGTCTCTCTTCCCCTTCTTTCTCAATTTGTGCAGTTCTCTTACCAAATCACACACAAGGGTACTTCAAAACAAAATTTTGTAATGCAATGAATTATTTAAAAGTACCTGCAATTATGTATTTTAATGAAGTAATATGCATTTATGGGTGCAAAGATGCGGTGAGATTTAATAATGGAATACAGTAACTGATGTTCTAATAATGATTGTACTCACCGGTCTCATAATTACATCGCTATCTGCATAAAAAGAAGGCTGGAAGAGGGGAGCTGTTGATTTGGGATCATTTCCAGTACATAAGGTAATCACTGTAATCCCATTAAACATGCTTTACCTGTGTTCTGTGAAAATAGAGCCCACCCCCCTCCTGAGATCACCAGCCGATTTTGATGATCATCCAGCCACGCTGCTAATATTTGACCTGCAGACCGGACTGGCTTCCACACGGTCATGCTGAGCCAAATCTCATTTAACCTGAAGGAGGAGACACTGTGAAATGGAGCCAGTACTCAAAAGTGTGACAGTAGTTATGCATGTTCTTATGCTAGTTCCTTAATAATGCTTTGTCGCAGCTTCTCTAATAGATAATAGTTACCTATCTGTGTCAGAAATAAGTGTGGTGCACAAACACTAGCAGCAGTCACACAGATGAGCTGTGTGTGCGACACCCGTACCCCACACACCTCATGTATGGTCATGTCCTTCATGTCTCCTCACACAGGGCCTGATGGCTTGATAGCTAGCCACAGAGAAAAAGGATGAGAAAACCTTTCAGAACCACCACACACAAGAGCTGGACTTGCTCTCCTCAGGCCCAGATCCCACTTAGGGCCACAAGGCCTATCAGCTCTCCTCCCTGTCAGTGTGAAGGAAAAGGCTGCTCTGTGTCAAGGAAAAGGCTGCTCCGTGTCTCGGAAAAGGCTGCTCCGTGTCTAGGAAAAGGCTGCTCCATGTCAAAGGAAAAGGCTGCTCTGTGTCAAAGAAAAAGGCTGCTCTCTGTCAAACAATTAAGTTTATTGTTTTTGGTCACATGGTTTTAATCAATGTGATTGCGTTTTTAACCTTAATCTGCTAACATACAGACACAGCATGTGTAAATGCTGAAGTGCCTCTGGAAAGATTCTTTTACAGCATAGACAGAGCAGCATAAAATTCTCATCACCTCATCAAACCTGAAGCATCTTGCTTTTGATTATAGTTTGACACAGTAACCCTAATAGAATAACTCAAAGGAGAGGTGAAAGGTTAAGGATGATATGTTTGGTATGTTTTCTTTTTGCTAATTACATTGTCATTTTATAATTAAAAAAAGGTAAAAAAAAAAAAAGTGTGGATTATGTGTATGTGCACGTGTGTGTGTGTGTGTGTGTGTGTGTGTGTGTGTGTGTGTGTGTGCATGTGTGTTTGTGGCTGACTGTACAGCATGCCTCCACATAGAGTCCTTCGTTTTATCTTATGAAGCAGATGGAGCATCAATCCTCTTTGCCAATTTGATTCCTAACATGTCTGACACTTAAAATGGCTAAAATAAAAAATAATCATAAAGAAATGTGGGAGAAAGAAGTGGGGGGAGGAAAATCACCCCTCAGCATAAACGTCAGGCTTGGTTATGAATTTTTTAAAAAGCTATAAAATCCACTAGCCTTGTCCCCTGTGTCGTCTCATGGTTCAACACATAAAAAGGCTCAGAGGAAAAAGGGAAAAGTTTTCCTGTATAATATGAGTCCTCATCAGGCAGCCGGCCTGGTAATGGGACTGGATTTCGATCAATAGAGATGCTCTTCAGGCCATTCTGAGGCATAATGACTTTTGGTTTCTCAATAATTAAGATATTGTCACTGCACTGACTGGTGGGTCAGGCAATCATTAACCTAATGTTAAATATGCCTTTGTTTTAATTGCTTGCTTAACTCCTCTGGATATGGTGGCTAAAAATTAAAGGCGCAGCACCAAAATTTGTGTCCTAATGCCACATATGCATTTATGTGTAAATGTTTTTCTTCAACAAAGAATACGCCTGTTACCTTAAGGACTGAACTGTTCACCAGACTTCAGGCAAAGCTGGCTCATGGGAAACAATGGACCCAAATCTACCATGTGCATTTTTTTTTGAGGGCCTTGCTGCACCCAATCTCCTTGCCTCGACCCCCCCAACACACACGCGCGCGCACACACACACGTGCGCACACACACCCTCCCCTGTGAAGCCATTGGCTGCCTGTAAATAGACTAAAGTGTTCTCAATAGGGCAGTGCACTTCGCCAAGACATCGGTCCTGACCTTTCCTGGTGCGGGGGAACGCAATTCGCGCTGGCCTCCCCAGCTGCCCCGCTAAAGGCAGCTCTCATCCAATTTCCAGACGGCCACAACGCGAAAATGAGTGTGGGATGGGAGGGGGGCAGGAGACCGGTCTTGATGGATTTTAGATTGGTTTCTCAATTTCTCTTCACTGGAGACAGAGAAAAAATTTAAATGAAGAAAGAGGAAAGAAAAGCAACGTCAAATAAATAAATAAATGCACCAATAAATAGATAAATAAATGAAAAAGGAGTGATGCAGACTGCCTCTATCACCTTGAACAGGTGGGAAGGAAGGTAAATGTTCGATTCCTGTGTCATGTCACAGATAAGCAGGACCCCCACCCCATCCTCCATCATTCGTGCTCTAGACCCTTCCTAACTCTTTTTGCCAGGTGTTTCCATTTCAGGGATTATGAATTCTCCAGATAACAAATTATTGTCTGATGAAAGGCGATCCATTCCTGATATTGTTTGGCAAACATTGTCACAACAATTTTCCTGTAGCCTGTTCCCATGAAGGTGGCCTTCGCCATATAAATTGGTATAAAAAGTAACACAAAATAAGAAAACATTCTATGCATCAAAGGAAATTTCAGCAGCATCCTCCCAGCAGTTTAGCGGCTTCTGTAAAAAATTATCTTTTCCCTCAGAGCAGTAATATGGCAACAGTCTGAGAATCCAGTATAAAAGTTCCCATGTTCAGTGGACATACATTTGTTCATTACCAACCTGCATGTTAATTAATTTTTATGCACTAGACCATTATTAGGAAATACACTGTATAGAACAAACAAAAATAAAATTAATTTCAGTCACATGGAGATGTGAATTAGTGAATAGATTTTATATTTATCATATGTTTAAAATTAAGTAAATTATTAATTATTATTATTATTATTATTAAATTTTTATAACTTTTTTTTACTTTTATGTTCGTTTAAAAGAAATCACATGGTTGTATTGTTTTCTATGAATTATCGAAAAGATGATTATATTTAATAGGATTGGTAATAATGAGATGCAAATTATTTAATGATTCTTATCTTTTAAATCTTGCAGTTTTTGGTTTATTTCATTATTACACTCTTACATTTAGCATTGGCATGTGTGACAGTAACGTACAGAGACTCCCCAACTATGAATGAGTTACGTTCCAACAGGCCGTTCGTAAGGTGAGTTGTTCGTAAGTTCATAAGTAATATGAACACTTTATGTGTGGTCCTGCCAAACATTCCTACAGCGACGATTCATGTTGTAAGAATGTGTGATGCTCACCATTTTTTCCCCACTATCAAGCCTTTTAATTACTGTTTAATTTAATTAGTCTTACTTTGTTTCCATTGAGATAGCTTGTTGCTTTTTAGCACTGCCACTAACATCACTAGCCTGACGCTTTTCGCCAACCGTGTTTGCAAGTCGGATGTTCGTAAGTAGAGTGCCATTTGTATTTGAAAAAATACAAGTCATTAAGTTCATGATAATAAAGTATTAAAAATCTACAACGGTCTTAGCAAGCAGGCCCTACTGCTGTTGTAACAGACCTTGTGTTTCACCCTGTCTCTGCACACAAACACAGAACAGAGCCTCACTTCAACAGCCTAGGAACTGACCCACCTGTGTCCTGGTTCACATAAAGCAAGAGAAACTAAACATGCCACACATGCCACGCTTCCTTCCCTGTGAGCACGTCGCCATAACAAGTGAATCATCTTCTTACCACAACTCCTTCACATGCCCCAGTAAGTACTGCCCATCTGTCATTTGGTGAGGCCTTCTTACTAAAGATGAACTGCAGAATCTATCCATAAGAATGAAGGATTGCCCGTTTGTAGCTAAACTAATTAAAATAAATTTAAACCCGAAGAGCAGAACTTAAACTTCAACACATGTACAAAATTGGAAACAACTTTAAATTTACAAAAGTTTATTTTTAGACAACTGTACACAGAACCAGTGCTTGAAGAACACTGGATCAGTTTGATATTTAACTTTTTGTGTATTTTTTGCTAGGAAAATATATTGCCTGAGCTACATAGTAAATACCACGTACAGTGGTTATTTGCACAGCCCTTGCTCTGTGGTTATTGTTTTTGGTGTTAGTCATTATTATTTACTGTGAAAAATTATGCTGTTTAAAAATACTAACCATCCCTTCCAGAGGTTAGTCAGTGCTTCTAAAAGAAGCACAAGAAACATGTGGTGAGGAGACTGCTGTTCGGGGGGTGGATGTACAGCATGACAGCGGTGCCACAATTATTTTCACTTAAAAATAAATCAGTTTAGTTGTTCAACTGATATATAATGTCAATTTCACCTTTTCAACAATATAAAAAAATAGTTCAAAACATGCTGAAAATGGACAGTCAGGATATCTTGCAGTTCTTTAATAAACCTCAAGGTGGCTTCCCATATAAGAATTCTGAGTCAGTTCACAATCCCATGAGAATCATGTGCAAAATTGTTTTTTAACCCCAGATGAAATTCCGAATCCCTAAAATTTATGACAGCTCAGTTAGGGTGTCAATTTACTGTCATGTTTTGGTGAACTTTTCTTGTGGTCTTATGACTGCACAAAATGTACAGAGAAGAAGCTGCTCTTAAACATTTCATTTTGTTTGTTAGGCAAATAGCTGCCTCATGTACTTGTAAAACAAAACAATACAAAGATAAATCTATTCTATCAGGAATTACCCAGGTTCTCCTTTTAATTGCTAGGGTGGATTGGTTTAGCTCCAGTTTTGACTTTGTTTAATACCCTTTGCATCATGCTGGGGCACTGGCACCCCTGTGAATTCATTATCAGCCTAATTAACAATTAAAGCCACATTAGCCATTCAACGTAGCAAAGGTCCATTTGCAAGTTACAGCTCTCGTGTCAGACGTGCAAAATGTTTTTAAAGTAAACAGCAGCCGCACAGAACCTTAGAAACAAACAAACAAAAAAGTTAAAAACAAGTTAAACACATTTAATGAGTTTAAGGCATTTAACTTCTAAAATGCACAATATATTTCCTGGTGTGGAAGCTGCTGCATAGGCGGGCCTGAGTCTGAGCTGAAAACCAGATGTGTGCATCTGCAGGGGAATCTGTGATTACATGTAGTGATGGGGGTGTTTGCCCCTGGCCAGCAAGAAGCCACTCAGCGCCACCTAGCTGGCCTGCCCATCTCCCTCTCCTCCCCTGCCCAGGTTGCAGCCCGTGTTTCTGTACTCTACTGGTTCTTTCTAGCTCTGGCCTTCATCAGGTTACTTACCCACACTGCACTGCAAGCTCAGTTATCTGGGAGCACAACTTTCTTTACAGTCAGAGGTCCTGGGCCAACTAGAGGAATAGACAGGGACAACCTGGCTCAAGCTGGATGCTGGCTCACAAAAAGCAACATCTATACATTATAAGGAAATTATAATAGCTTGGAATCCAAAATGAACCAAACCGTTCTGTCCATTCATCAGATCTTGATTATCTTCATAAACTGGATAATTACTAAGAACAGTTTAGATTTCCAGTACTGCGAGGGTGGTCAGTGATGAAGAACACTTCAGCATCAAGAGTCATACTGTTACTATCTAGGATTTGACCAAACCGTGACCCGCTCATCCGGTTAGCATACATGTACAGTACATATATTAAAGAGAGTTAACATGCTGTCATGTTGTTTCAGATTTTAATGTTTATGCAAGTAAATTCCAAGAATGCAACACCCAATAAACACATTTTTTTAAACTGGCTCTAAAAGCCATGCAGCCACACTGTTTACTTTCAGGTTTCAACATATAGAGCCCTAAATAATTTTTATCTGTCTCAGAAATGCGATGACTCACCTTTAGCAACTTCCCAAGTGGTGCTCATTGGCTCGGTCACAAGCAAGACGGAGCATCCCACTGTGCAAAATTTCTGGAAGTTGGCACCGACTGCTGCTGGCTGTTCACACGACCCATAGATGACAGGATAATAACCTAAATTGTTTCTCTAAAAAACACACAAAAACACAAATGGGACAAGTTAAAGAAAAACAAGAAAGAGGAGAAAGACACAAAAATGTGGAAGGAAAGTAGAAGCAGAAGAAGATGATTATGATGATGAAGATGATAAAGACTATGATGATGTTGAGCAATATAGTTTCAAAGGTACAACAATAAAAGGGAAAAAAATGCCTAGATGGACAAACAGCTTGGCACAACGACCTTTGTTTTACAGTAATACATTTTTTTAAAATTGTAAAATGAAGAATAACTTAAAGGTTTGCCCATAACTCACTTAACATGAAAATATGAAATGGAAGATATTTAGTCATTTATTTACAAATAAAAAGAGACTTTAGGAATTCCTTCTCAGTATCATTGACTTCTACTGCAGTAAATGGCAGAGCCAGTCACATGGTTATACGTTAGCTGTAGTAATTAGCCACATGCAGTTTTACAATTCACACTACTGATGGAGAAAAAAAAAATCACTCACTTTCCTGATGGCCATATAAGAAACATACAACTAGCTGTAACCTATCCTTCTGATTACAAAAAAAGCTAAAAAAAAATCCTTACTGTTACACAAAAATGAGATGTAACAGGAGAATTACCCTTTATAGCTCACTAAACAACTTGTATTTATCTCTTACTTCTTTGTTAGTGGCCTGAAGCCTCTTCATGGGAGCCTGGGATGCAAAGCAAAGCAAATGTGGGCATGGTGCCAGCCAGTGCCAGGGCACACATACATGCTACCAGCATTTTAGGCTGTACAACCCACCTAATTTGCAGTTCTTTGGACTGTAGAAGGCAATCTATGCATGCACTAGGGGAACATACAGAGTCCATATACACAGTGCCACGAGGCAGACTCAAACCCATGATTGTGGAGGGAGGCAGAAGTGTTTCCCACTGAACTACCATGCCGCCCCGCCCCACAGAACGACAGCTTAATCCATTTTTCTTGCAGAGCACAATGTTTTAGTGTCCCTCAGAGGAGACTATTTTCAGCAACAGAAGGGACCTGTTGTCACAGATATGTGAACTTGTCAATATCATTCAATAATAATAAAAATATATAGTCATATCTTAACTCTATAATGAGTCAGTTTAACTTTATCATAATCTGTGCCAGATATATCACTCATTTGTTAAAATGATTAAATTTACCCGTTTTGCAGTTTTGAGGAGCTTGTTGTGAGGGCAGCATTCCATTCTAATGGGATTTTAAAATAAAAAAAAATGAAGAAATTGATCATTTTCAAAATGGCCTTTCAGGAATACTATTGAATGACTACAGAACCATTTAAGGGGACAGTGTCAGGGAGGAGCTTTAGAAGGATGGCAAAACCCCCATGGGCAGGCAGGAGGACCAGCTGTGTGCAGAGAAGGAACACTGCCTAGTCCAGCGTGCCTTCATCCCTCTGCCATGCATAACTTACTATCTTCTTTTTTAGAGCAAAGAATTAATTGGTCCTCGGAGAGTTGCCTTCCTATTGTTTTATTATTTATATTATTGCATAAAAATGTGAGATTCTATCCCCATGTTTCCCTCTGCCTCCCTCTTTCTATGTTTATAAATATTTGATGTGTCATATATTATTAATCAGATGCGGTCTTCACCATTTATCAAGGGGAAATAGTGTTGTATACATTTCTATTTTGTTGTGGCTGATCAATGTGTCGCTTTCCCTAGTGGCACATGTTAGGACAGCAGTCAGTTGTGACATGCACGTCCCTTCCCGCTTAAAGACCACAGGCAAGGGACCACCGGAGGCACAAAAAGAAAGGGGTTGACCTAGTCTGCACATAGACCAGCCTTTGGTGAGATTTTATGGCATTGACTGCAGTCAATATCCTGACCATCGGAGCATGCCCAGAAAGTTTACCATGTGACCTGAAAGTCAGGGCCTCTAAGATGTATTGCTTTAGCCGTGACTTCCCCCTCCCAAATCCTGCTCCAGAGCATCTGCAGCATCTCACTCAATTAACAGCACCTTGAAAGATTTTGCTGATATATGGCAGCCGGGCTTCCCCCAAGTTAAAGCGGTAGCAGGGTCTTTCTGTCTTGCTTTCTGCTGCCTGAATGTTGTGTTGCAGCAAAGGTTAGGGGTCAGTCCAGCTGCTACAGCATCTTATAGTTGGGCATTCACCCCAAGACCTGAAAATGGGTGTCTCAGGCCAGCTGACCCCTCCACCCCAGGAGCCAGATATCATCTTCATAACTTCTCTATTTCTGGTGTACATGGGGAAAGAAGGATTTTGGGGCCAGCATTGGATTTCCTAGAGTCCACACACAAAAAAATGAAAATGCAGAAGGCTGTATGTCTAAGAATCAAGGAAGCCAGACTGCTGTGTGCTCAGAAAAGCCTGTTTTATAGCCTGTCCTGGATTAAATAACTCTGTACTCTGGGTAGAAACATCAGGCAAAAGATGAGCCAAGGTAACGGCATCTTTTAAGGAACTCGATGAAACCGTGTTGCTCGTCTGCTAAAAGTGATCGCTCACACTCCCGTGTTTACGCTGGCACTGACACATACGTCATGGCAGAGGCAGGTGGGGTTATAAATAAACATTTTAACAATAGTTAGAGCAGCCACGCTCCACCTCTCAATGTCTCACTGAGGGACTGGATAGCTCACATAACTGAAATACAAAAAGATGGTGTGGGCTTGTGACAGGGAGTGCTGCATGTGGGGGAACCAGACAGGGCAATAAAAATCAGAAGACACAATTTGCAATTAAAATAAAGTGCTAACTGTATGGCTGAAATCTGAAAACTATTCATGTCTAATTATCCAAGAGTATAATAATAAATTCCTGTATCAAAGTGATGAATTAATTGTCTGTAAACTGTAGGATACACAGGGCATTGTTTCACAAGCTCTTTAAAATAGATTCATCCAAAGTGATACTTTTCTTGATGCTTTGGTGATTTGCTTCTGTGAATGTTTCTCATAACGTGTTATCTGTTTCCACCACAAGATGAAAAATAGACCCAAAAAAGGAAAAAAGAAGCATGTGTTTCTGCCAAGGATTTCATGCTGTTGCTTTTTGGAAACCATGAAAAAAAAGAAAGCAAGATGTTCCTGGTCTGCTAGTAAGGAGAGGAGAGGAGAGGAGAGGAGCTGTGACTCCTCTGTGGCTGATGTAACACACTGACTTGTGTGTCCAGAAAGGCCTGCAGTGCTGGACCCTGTTTCAGAAGCCTGTATAAAGCATCTAAAATGTCTGTAAAGGGCCTTGGACTCCAAGCATGTGGTGAATGTTGGCATTCCCTATCAGACTTACAGTTTCAAATCACGGCTGGGACTATACTGGGAAAAAATTTCTGGAAGAACACTGTTAGTCACACACATAGCTTGTGTGGAAGAATGAACACAAAAAAGGTATGGCACATGTGTTATGTTCATCATCTTGATCTTTTTCTTTTTTTCCTAAAGTATTGTTCAATTTTTGTCTTACAAATGGAAACTTAATTTTCTACAGTCTGACACTATATGATGCCTTATCCTAAAACACTTAATCTTGCTTTTATTGTGCTGGCTAGTAATATGGGACTCAAACACAGAAGTTTCTAATACAACAATACAATTGTCAAAGGGCAGACTGCAATTAGTGTTTTCATTTTGGCACAAGGTAAAAACAGCATTTGTTTGATTGAGTGCGTGGGGGGCAGGGGGTGGTTATGAGAATTTAACAGAGCTCCGACATGTTCACATTTGTTTCTTCAGGCAAGAAATCAAAACAAGTGATGAATATATGCCCGTTTTCCACCATGGTAAGGCCCTCCAAGGCTTCGAAAAGCCCAATGAAGTAAATACAAAGAGAGGAAATGGGATTATTACATGTGCTGTTAGATCAGAACATGCCTGCTTAGGCAGAATAAGAAGCTGGAAGTCATGTTCCATATCACAGCATAAACAGGAAAAAGGGAAATAACACAGTGGACACAAAATATCTGGTGTGTGTGTATGTGTGTGTGTGTGTTCAGTACCAGTGTGAAGGGTCATTACACTGGTAGGACATGTTAGTGGAGTGTACCTCACAATAACATGTATTGTTTCTTCTTCTTCTTCTTCTTCTTCTTATTATTATTATTATTATTATTATTATTATACAGAGGCAGTGTTCCACAGTCATACTGCAAAAATAATCATATGACCTTAGAAAATTATTCAGTGACCTTTAATTCTATTTGCTTTCTAAATAGGTAGATGTAAAAGCAAATGAACAGTGTTGGGAGCACAAAGGCATGTGAAATGTGTTTTGAATTACAGTGATGAACTTCCTGTAGCTGTGCCTCCTCGCAGCCTTTCCCCTGTGCATTGTCTGACCTCTGTGGTCATGTGAGCGATGAAGTCTAGAGGTAGTTCAAACAGCATTTACCTTTACCAGCCATAAAAGCAAAGGCACTTTGGTTTAGTTTGTCACAGAACAGCTCCTCACAAAATAAAGAAAAACAATGAACATTAGTCAAAGACATTTTAACACGCTCAACAATCAACAAAAGTTAGACCATATGCTAAAAAATCACACAGGTAAAACAAGTTCACCATAACTAACTCTGTACGCAGCAGTACTGCTACCAAAATGTCCTCTGTAATTCCAGAAAGATGATCCCACAATTTGAAGACTGTTGTGGTGGTATAGCTTAATGATATTATTTCACATAAAAGACTCTTGAACAAATTATAGCTAGCCTGGAAATAAATGTATTTCATTACAGCGAAATAATAAATGGAACCTCATGGAAAAAATACTAAAAAAGAGAAAATGAGGCATTCAGCATCAGAGATCCCCAGCTGCAATTCACATCGGAGCAAAGAGCACTGAGAAAAGATCCCATCTTTTTATGGAAAAAGCCTAGAATATTACTATATCATGCAGTTAAGAAGAGAATTTTTAAAGTCAACTGTGGTTTGATCCTATGGTTAACAGTAAAAAATACTGCATCTACCGGCCCTTTACTGACACTGTAACAGTGTGAGTGTTTTACACACCTGTGAGAGTGACACATTAACAGACAACAGTCTTAGTTCATTTACAGATTGTAGCACAAATTCTTGTCTGTTTAGTACTCTGGGGTTACTTAAAGATGAATACTGTCTTTAAAAAACATCCATCCATCCATCCATCCATTCTCTATACCACATATCCAAGTTAGGGTCACGGGAAACCTGGAGCCCATCCCAGGGGGCACAGGGTGCAGGGCAGGGGACACCCTGGTCAGAGCGCAAACCCAACAGTCTTTAAAAAAACATTCAAAATATGACTTCAATTATTCTGCTGTAAACTATTTCATTAAATGACGCTAGCTAGTATTTCTTTAACTGCCTTGAACTGCATGTGTTCTGACACCAGAGAACCCTGGTTAAAGACAGATACATAGAGAAAGAACATGCAAACTTCCAAAGCAGAGCACTGACAGCCAAGTTAGAACCCACAACCCAGGGGAGTGAGGTGACAACACTACCCACTAAGCCACCTCGTAGACATTCACCATTCATTTAATCAATACAGTAATCATATATTTTTCTAGTACATTAAAGTTAATAAACTTGTATATATGGTATTTAAATCTTTCTAATAAGTATATGCTTTAAAACCTATCATATACTTTTATGTGAAAAAGTAACGTATATTGTTTTAAAATAATTGTAATGTGTACAAAAGATTATTTTGATGTTTTTTGCTTTAAGTAGTTGCGGAAGCCTCACTACTGTACCTCACAATTGTGAGCAGTCATGCAACAGCAGGTGAAGGACATACGGCACAGAGAAAGCATATTTAAAGTTGAAACGTATTGACTATACTGTGTTTTGTAAATAAATGATTATTATGAATTTGATGGCTGCAACACATTTCAAAAAACTTGAGAAGGTGCAAGGAAACCATGAAAAAGTAAAAAAAAAAATGGAACATTTCACAGGTAAACAGGTGAATTCATAATAGGTGATAGTCATGAAAGAAAGGCTCAATCCTTCAAAATCAAGGATGGAGAGAGGTTCACACAGAACTGTATGAGAAAATAATCAATCCGTTTTAAAACATTTTTTTGCATTTGTGAAAAATTTAGGTGATCGACATCTGGAGTCCATAACATTATCAAAAGATTGAAAGAATTTGGTAATATCCATGTGCGTAAAGGCCAAGCATGAAAGCCAACACTGAAAGCACATGATCTTCAATCCCTCAAGTGGCACTGCATTCAAAACTGACATCAAACAATTAAATAAAAAACAACATAGGCTCAGAAATAAATGAGGAAATCTTAGTCAGTTACACTTCACTGTTACATATCTTAATATAAGCTAAATCTCTACAGAGCAAAATGCAAGACATAAACAACATCCAAAAATGCCAAAGACTTTTCTGAGCCCGAGCTCATCTGAGATGTACTACTGTGAAGTGGAAAAGTGTGCTGTGGTCTGACAAGTCCACATTTCAGGTCTGGTTTGAAAATATTCACTGTTCTGTCTTCAAGGCAAAGGACAAAAGGGACCACCCTGATTTTTATCAATGAGAAGTTCATAAACCAGCACCAGTGATGGTATGGGGGTGTGGTAGCGGCCATGGCATGGGTAACTAGCACGAATGTGGGGGCAACATGTATGCGAGGGCATACAAATTTTGTAACAATATATGCAGCCATACAGACAACATGTCTTTCCGGGATGTCCCTGTTTACTCCAGCAGGACAATCCTAAGGCGCATTCTGCAAGTGTTACAAAAGCGAGGCTTCAAAGTTAAAAAGTGTGGCTACTTAATTGGCCTCCCTACAGTCCAGATCTACTCCCCATTGAAAACGTGTGGTTTATTATGAAGCACAACATACGACAGGACTGTTGAGCAACCCAAGACATGTCAAAACAAGACATCAAGCAAGAATGGTAAAACATTCCACTTTCAAAACTTCAACCATTGGCATCTTCTGTTCCTACATACTTACTAAGTGCTGTTAAAAGAAGAGGTGATGTAACATAGTGCTGAACACGCCCATGTCCCAACTTTTATGAAATGTGTTGCAGCCATCAAATTCATAATGATAATTTATTTGCAAAATGCAATACAGATGATCAGTTTCAACCTTAAATATGTTGTCTTTGTGCTGTTATCCTGTTGAATATATGTCAAGAAGGCTTTGCAAATCATTGCATTTTGTTTTTATTTACATTTTACAAAACGCCCCAACTTTTTTGGAATTGGGGTTGTAGACAACAATACAACAATGACAATAAAACATGTTGGAATTTGCAAGAAGATCAGCATGTTTGACCGGGATATACTGAAGATTCCACTTTCCCCCTATAGGATCGGTCATAAACTTAAAGGTTTGTCATTTTTGGGACTAGTCTGTCTGGAGATTTAAAGACATTTTTGTGATAGAATAGGCAAAGGCCATTAACAGTTTTAGAGGAAAAAATTACAATAAAAACTAGAAGATAATCCCTAGTTAAAGTTTGGTTGTCTTAAAAATTTTTCAAAGATGGCAGATCTCATTAAAAAAATCACTGTAAACCAGGAAGGGAAGTGTGTGTGAACACATACTGAGTTAGTGCTCTAAGTTAAAACTAACAGCAACTTAGATCTATTGGTTAATCTAAACACTTTGAAAAGTACCTGAAAGCAAAAGAATAAAGAACATCCTTGATGTTGAAAAGCACATCTCGGAAGACAATGCCTTTGGTATAATGTTACATTCAATGTCTGCAGGTCAAGGACTGGTTAATGATCATGAGAAGATAAAAAAAAGTCCAACTTGGACGGTGTAATGGGAGCAGCTGTGCTAGAGTAAGAGCTCGTACAGCCACAGCCCACTAAAAACTACCAGAGAGGAGGACTGCTGGGCTAAAGACCCAAGTCCCTCACTCAGGAGAGTAATAAAACCATTGTCCTGACAGCCAGCAAGGTTCTACTGTAGCAATCTTACTTACTGTGCTGCAGTCTCCACTCTAAATATCCACAGTTCAGCTGCAGCCGGTATCTTTCCAAATCACAGTACTAATGTACAACCCGAATTCCGAAGAATTTGGGACAGTGTGGGAAATGGTAATAAAAACAAAAAGGAATCAACGTTGTCTATCTACTCTGTACTATTGAAAACACCACAACAGCACATTGTTAGATGTTTTAACATATGAATTTAATTGTGTTTTTGAAAATATGCACTCATTTCAAATTTGGTGGCTGTAACATCTTCCAAAAAAGTTGGGACAGGGCCAATTTAGGAGTAACAATGATGTGACAGTTTGAATTTACTAGGTAATGAGAAACAGGTGCTGTTGACCCAATTATTATAGTATATAAGGAGTGTCCAAGAAAGGTCTAGACCTTCTAGAGCAAGGATGGGTCAAGGCTCACTGATTTGCCAACAAATGCACCAGTAAATTATCTAGTACTTTCAGGATAACATTTCCCAAAGAAAATTTGGAAGGGTTTTGGGTATTGTACTCAATACAGTACACAATATTATCAGTAAATTCAAGGAAACTAGTCAAATCTCAACGTGTAAAGGGCAGGGCCGAAAACATTTTCTAAATGCATGTGATCTCCGAACACTCAGACATCACTGTCTTGTGGCTTCACACGGCAAAGCAGAAGTTATACATCAATATTGTCCAGAAGTGTCAAAGACGTCTCAGGGCTTGGTCTCATCTGAGATGGACAGTGGCACACTGGATGATATGTGGGTTGTGGTCAACATTTCAAATATTTTTTGGAAAAAAACTGCCATTATGTTCTCTGGGTGAAAGGACAAGAGGAT
This sequence comes from Chitala chitala, assembly GCA_025773905.1. Lineage (NCBI taxonomy): Eukaryota > Metazoa > Chordata > Actinopteri > Osteoglossiformes > Notopteridae > Chitala > Chitala chitala. Next base: position 15,878,043 of record JABJVR010000035.1, read on the forward strand.
TAGCTTGCTGAACTAAAGAACTGCACAGCCAGAGCCTGCACAAAGTAACCAGACAGGAGAATTAGCCCACTGAGCTAAAGACACAAGCTCCCTGCTTGAAGAACTAAACTAACTCTTATTCTGAAAAGTAGATGTTTCTGCTGCGGTAGTCGTACCGCTATACACATGGATCATAAAATATTCTGACCAGAGAATGCTGATGGTTACATTTAAGTAAATATTTTAAAAATAGCAATTCTTAATAATATACACTTTGTTCTTCTGGTTTGGTTAACATACATTTTTTGGTAATGGAGTATTTTATTTTCCATCAAGCATACATATTTTATATAAAAAAGTAATTTGAGCTTGTGAAATATTGATGTTTTTGTGGCTATATCTCTTTCACTTTGAGAAGTGTCCTTTTTTAAAATGTCACATACAGTACAGCGTGTATACCAGCGTGCACACCGTTCTGTACAGCGTGTATACCAGCGTGCACACCGTTCTGTACAGCGTGTATACCAGCATGCACACCGTTCTGTACAGCGTGTATACCAGCATGCACACCGTTCTGTCCTGCAGTCGGTTCTTAACCAAGGATTTGTCCTAGTCAATTTAATTATGTTTGATGAAAAATGTGTCAAATATATGAATCCAATTGAAGATAAAATGGGCATAATCACATCACAGGCTAAAGGTGATCTTTATGAAATGAGTTGTCATCGTGTGAAATTTTACAATTTTTTTACACTTTAGGGAAGATTGCTTATAGAGATGACACAATATCAAAGATCAAGTAGAGGATGAACTGGCTTGAAAGTGTCCTAATGTTTTTGGAAGTTATTATGCAGAAATAACAGTTTTAAATAGTCATTTTAAATGGATGTCATGAACCAGTACTCTGTTCCTTTATAGGCAGAGCTATTCTACATAAACTAATACCAAAACTGATTATTCTTCATAATTACATCTATTCTGTACTTTGACAAGCAACTGACAAAAGTCAATGAGTATTTCACTGCATGGAGATTTTTCCATGCACATATATTATTTTTACCTTGGAAAGGAGCACAGATAGGAGCAGAGGAAAAGCCATGCAATAGTCTTACTATTTCCTGTTTCTGTGGAATGAAGGCCCTGAGGGAGTCCAGAAACCCTTACACTGGCTTCCAGTTGCCTCTTCTGGGCCAAGACACATTGAAAGGCACACAAAAAATAATAAAGTCAGCCTACAGAGAAAACAGTATTAAATAATCCATACATAGCGGTTCTGAAGTGCCATTGATCCTGCCAGACTTTAAACAAATGAGGCAAAATTGAGGCAATATGTTTTAAAATAGTGAGTATCCATGGGACTTTGTACAACTGTCTGTGTGTGTGCCTGCCTCCAGCTGTGAAATAATCTCAGTCTTTCCAGGTATCACTGGAAAACAGTGTGTGCGTGAGTGGGAGTGTGTGTGCTCATGAGTGTGTGTGTGCGCATCTACACATTTCCTACATGTTAAACTATACGACACCAGGCAATCTGTTATTTAAAGTGGTCTTGTTATATAATTTTAACTGATATGAGTCATAAAAGAAAATTACTCTTGTACCTTACAACAATGTCTTCAGGCAGAGCAGCCTAGTTAAAAATCCAGCAGCAGAAAAATAAAAATCTACTGTAAGATGGCATGAGTGTGTAAACTCACTTTGGATCACAGAACTGGTTAAATAAGGTGAATGAGTACATAACCTTCCGGTATCACATATTTTGTATGCCACTAAAAGATGGATTTTAAATCACAAAAATTTAGATCTGTACTGACAGTTGTGGAAGCCTATAAGAAACTGAGAGTAAGGCTGGCTGTTTCAAGGCATGGTGTTTATTGTATGGCCATGCTGCCCTCGAGGTTTGCTTAGCCTGATTTGGTTGTTGCTCACATACGTGGCAGCCTCTTATAGCTGTGAAATCTGAGCCAGCAGAGTCACAGCCTCTCATGGCTGTGAAATCTGAGCCAGCTGAGTCACAGCCTCTCATGGATGTTAAATCTGAGCCAACAGAGTCACAGCCTCTCATGGCTATCAAATTTGAGCCAACAGAGTCACAGCCTCTCATGGCTGTCAAATCTGAGCCAGCAGAGTCATAGCCTCTCAAAGCTTCCAAATCGTAGCCAGCAAAGTGAGAAAGACAAGAAATGTTTAGTGAGTCAGTTGTATTAGTACAAGAGATGACAATGGAATCAAACAGGAGGATGACAAAAGCATTCAGGTAAATGTGGGATGAAGTGGTCAGCTCAAGAACTGGAACACAAGGTGATTCCCCAAACGCCCACAATAATCAGAAACAATAATAACAATAAAATAACAAAACATTGCTCAAATAAAAGTTCGCTAGATTACATTCACCAACTGCAGGTGGAACCTTGTCATGATGTGTTACTTTATGTTTGGGACATTGGGACAGTCAGGTCTGGAGCATCTTTGTTTGCAGATTGTTATATTATTTTAGAAAAGAAATTTATATCTAATCATTGTCAACAACTAAGAATGACATCATTTCAATTATAAACCAATTTCACCAATGCTTTATTCAGTGTTTATTATATGTGTATAATGTGGTTATTGCCATAAAAAAATCCATGTCCACATATTATCGTAAACAGACTTTGCTTTTATTAAATCCCAATGAATGTCACCTGTTAACCGCTGCTATTATCCTTCACACTATGCAAACATGTCACATTAGTTGCGTATATTACAGCGGCCCCCCCCATATCAATGACGGATATGTTTCAGGACCCCAGTGGATGCCTGAAGCTGCAGATAGTTCTGAACCATATATGTTTACACAAACACACACTCACACACACACACACACACACACACAAAATGTTTTTTTCCCCTATACATATATACCTGTGATCACATTAAATTTATAAATTAGGCACAGTAAAGGATTATCAACAACAATAATAAAATAAAAATTATAACAATATACTATTTTTAAAACGTTTGTGAACACACAGCACCGCCACAGTTAATCTGATTACCAAGATGGCTACTAAGTGACTAACAGGCAGGTGGCGTACAGCATAGTGTAGGTACACTGGACAGAGGGGTGATTCATGGCATGTGCACGATGGAGCAGGACAGCACAACATTTTATCATGCTACTCAGAAGAGCACGAAATTTAAAATTTATCAGTTGTTTATTCTGGAATTTTCCATTTGATACATTAACACTGAAACTGGGGAAAGTAAACCTGCAGATAAGGAGGGACTACAGTATACAAAAATGCCCCTACCCAAAAGTAATGACTCCTACTTCCCTGTCATTCAGGATTGATAACTGTGACAGTTGCTGTTTCAAGCAGTGGCCTCATTATATCATGCTCCACCCATTTTTTATCAATAAAATCATTACCTGCATCTGTGATTAGGTTTGTATCTCCTGAAATTGTAACAAATTTATTGAATAGATGGATGTTCTGTCCTGAACCACCTGTTCATGGAAAATCCACCATGCAGTCATCTCCCTCTCATCATACAAAGAGAAACTGAAAATGGAGAGAATTTTTGTCTTTCAAACAGAGGAACAGCAACTGCTTCTAATTAAATTTGTGTCATATTCTGAGAGTTTCCTGGTGGGGTAAAACATTCTTTCTGTGTTGGGTCTTTTTATCTGTGGTTTTCTGCTGAGAAGCTAGAAATATTTCAGTGCATTTGTGTTGCCAATATGAGGAAGGCCAAAGAAATATGAGAATGAACATCAGGTTAAGGACAAAGCAGTGTTTCAAAATCCCAGAACAGGCACATGCTGCTTTCTAAAAGGCTAAAACCCTGTCCTACTGCAATTGTAGAAAAGATTAGGGGACAAAAACTTAAAAATTGCACTTGAAGTCTGACATTCAAAAAGTTAAAGCAGTAAAAACATATATGAGTTCAAGCCAATGAAGCCACAACCTGCACAAAGTTAACAGACAAGAGGATTGGCCAGCTGAGCTAAAAACCTCATAGCCACAATTTACACAAAGTTACCCAACAAGCAGATCAGCTTCCTGAGCTAAAGAACTGCACAGCCAGAGCCTCCACAAAGTAACCAGACAAGAGGATTAGCCCACTGAGCTAAAGACCCAAGATCCCTGCTTGAAGGACTAAACTAACTCTTTTTTTGACAGCTAGATGTTTCTGCTGCAGTAGTTTTACCTTGCTACACATGGATTATTGTAAGGTATTCCGACTAGAGAATGCTGATGGTAACATTTAACTAAATATTTTAAAAATAGCAAGAGGATTGGCCTGCTGAGCTCGCAGACCTCACAGCCAGAATTTGCACATAGTTACCAGGCAAGAAGCTTGGCCTGCTGAGCTAAAGACTCAGAAGATCTCATGGCTATACATACACTTTTGGGCTGTTGTCAGTTTTCAGAATGGAAGTATCTCTTGTATTCTTAAACAGCTTGCTCTGGCTTGGCTCTTGGTCATGATACTAAGGTTTATAAAACTTAATCTGGGAGGCTTGCTGGTGTCAGTAGGGCAAATAAATAATGTAAGACAAGAGGTAAACATTCACTGAGCCTCCACACTTCAGCCCACCCTGTAGGGCTTTCCAGTCTCCCCCAAAATCCTCAGCATTGCGGCCTCCCGTAACCCTTCTCCGCAGGCTCAGGCATCCAATCCAAAAGAAAACAAACCCTGCTTGATTGTGAAAATAGTGCAACCCTGGACCCCTAGTGCCTGTTGCTTATCTCAGACAAGGGCGGCTTTGTGTGAAGGTAGGCGGTGCCCCCCCCCCCCAGCCGGGGGGTGGGTTCATGGGCCTTGGGTTTCTATTTCGCAATGCACTGCGTCTGTTTTTTTACATTTTTTTGAAGTTTTATATGTTCCCATAGTATTGCTTATTTGTGTGTGGGTGTTTGGGGGGGGGGGGGGGGTGTAAGTAAACCACAGCCATTTTATGCTGACACAATAATATTGAAATGTAAGGGTGTAAGAGATATCAAAGGGGTGCAAACTACAACTACAAAAAATGCCAAAAATAATTAAATACCTATAACAAATACCAAAGACATGAAACATCAGTTGCTAGATTGACAAAGACTTTTACAACCTTAATTTGTAATCCGACTTTCAATGTGTACACTTTCTTTAAATTTATGGATTTTTATAGGTGTGTTAGAAATTGTATGCTTTGAAATCAGCAAATCCGAATCACAGCACAAACGACAAATGACTTATTACACATAATATTATTAATGAGATAATATTTGTGATGCACCTCTCCATCTCTGTGTCACACGTACCAAAGAGATCTGACTGTGCAGCCAAACATACACGTACAGGGTAAAAGCCATGGAAATCAATGGATTGTAACAGATTTTGACTAAATAAAATGTACATTTTAAAAAGAAAGAGGGTAACAATGTTAGGTGTGGGACTAATAAAGTAGAGGCTTTGACAGTGTGTGTGTGTGTGTGTGTGTGTGTGTAAGGTGAGCATTGCTCTGGTTTTGAAGTGCAGCAGCTGTCTTGCAGACTTTGGTTCTCGCCCCATCGCTCTCCTTTAGACCCTCTGGGAAGCAGCAGAGCAGACAGACACCCCGTCCCAGACTAAGAGATATTCCTGTAGATCTCTGGGCCTCGGTCTGCTAAACTGGTCAGACTCTCCCTACTCCCAGTGCCTCTTCAGCAAACTGGGTCGGAGAAACAACATTAGGAAAAATATCCCTATCCACAGTAAACTCACAGAGAGCTGGAGCAAGTAAAGTGAAAAGAACCACATTTAAAGGCACAATCAAAGTACAAAGTTCAGAGTAAATTCATACAGGAAAAGATTATCCCTCCTAATGATACACATATGATTTCTTACCCATGCAAAGAATGTTAAATATGCAATGTAAATGGGTAAATTTTTATGTAATAAAGTACAAATAATTCAGAAAAAAGATATTTCAGTATCTTGCAACCTTTGAATTACATCAGTTAATTTATAGTCCATGTAACACATTTTGATTTCTAAATAAATAATTCTCTTTCTGGTATCCAGATGGCAAACAGAGTGTCAATCACTGCTTTCACTGTTCTTTTTGGCACAAAAAAATGATAGCATTATTTGTCGCTTTGGACTTATTAAGTCTGAACATTTAATTGGCAAGAAATATTTCCAGCAAAATGAATATATTTTAATGTTAAGTATTAGTTGGTTACAAATTAAAAATAAATTATTTATAATGATTCAAGAGTTCAAATGAAAACCAACAGAGCTCCTTTTGAAAACATGAGCTTTGAAAGGCTCAAGGTTCATTAATCCAACTCTAAATGTTCTCAGTCACCATCAGTGGAGAGGTACAACCTCACTACATCACCAAGCTCTATGTCCATATATATTGGAAAGCAGCATCTCTTTCTGTGAAAGTGTATATGTATACTGTGTATATGATATGCACCGTATATATTGTATAGTATATTCAACATGGACCTTAGCCACTAAGGAAATTTTCTCAGCACTTGGTAAAATTTATGCCACAATGAATTCAGGCTTTTCTGGAGACAAAAAACGGTCATAACCAGCATTGTAACATTGTAAAGGTCTACCTAATAAAATGTTCACTTAAATACTTTGGCCACCTAAAGCGAAAAGAGGACTCACGAGAAAAGACCCTGATGTTGGGAAAGACTGAAGGCAAAAGGAGATGGGAACAGCAGAGGACGAGATGGTTGGATGGCATTGCCGCCGCAGTGGGCATGAGTTTGAGTAAACTCCAGCATACAGTGAAGGACAGGAACGCCTGGTGTGCTGTGGTCCATGGGGTCACGAAGAGTCGGATATAACTGAATGACTGAATAACAACAAATATATTTACATTTACATTTTATTCGTTTAGCAGCTGCCTTTGTCCAAAGCAACTTACAATGAATAATGGTACGCGTGCATGTCACAAACGAGGTCAGACAGTATCAGAGAATCTAACTAACAGTAAGTGCTGTTTTATCATCAAAGTGTACACGATTAAGTCAAGCAATTCTTACACAAGTCATACAAGTAAAGGAAAAAGCAGAAGCATATAAAATGTAAGTGTTGTATAAATAGAAAAACATGTACAAACAAACAGCCTTGCAACAAAGGAGTGAACGGCAGCATAGATGAAAAGATTTCAGGTTTTAAATTCTAAGGAGCTCCCTGAAGAGATGTGTCTTCAGTTGCTTGAGGAATGTGGACAGCGACAATGAAGTCCTCAAAGCAAGCGGAAGCTCGTTCCACCATATAGGCACCAGAAAAGAGAAGAGCCTAATGTTAAGTATTAGTTGGTTTACCAATTTTTAGGATGGGGCAACCAGTCTCTTCCCATTAGCAGACCGCAGAGAATGGGAGGGACATAGCTCTTGATTCAGGACCGGAGGTAGCCTGGAGCAGTCCCATTGATGGCCTTGAACATAAGCATCAGGGTCTTGTATTTGATGTGTGCCTAGACCAGAAGCCAATGTAGTGCGATGAGCAGAGGAGTGACGTGTGTCTGTTTGGGAGTATTGAAGATGAGACGTGCCGCTGCATTCTGGATCCTCTGGAGAGGATATGTAACAGAGGCTGGGAGGCCAGCCAGGAGTGAATTGCAGTAGTCCAATCTTGAAATGACTAATGCTTGAACCAGGAGCTGAGTTTAATAATCTGTGAAGCATGGATCTTTCTGATTTAGGATAACTGGTTATATTCTGTTTAATATACAGCACAACTGACATTATTTTCACTTAATAAAATATTTATTTATTTATTGGTAAAGTATATCTGATTATTCCTTCCCTAAAAACATTATATTCATGAAGTCAATATTTTAAGTTATATCTAAAGTCATGAAACATTATACAGATGGTCCCTGAGTTATGATGGTTCGACTTATGATTTTTCAATCTTACAATGATGATAACGATACAACAAAATTGTAAAAATATTTTAAGTTTTTTGCAATAGGCAAACATAGCAGCATATGTGATACAATACATTAGGATGCTCCCGGGATGTATGCATCTCTTGCTTTGTGAGATGCCTTACTCTCGCCTTGTGAGATGCCTTACTCCTGCCTTGTGAGATGCCTTACTCCTGCCTTGTGAGATGCCTTACTCCTGCCTTGTGAGATGCCGTACTCTCGCCTTGTGAGATGCCTTACTCTCGCCTTGTGAGATGCCTTACTCTCGCCAGCGATCGACAGAGTTCAGCTGTCTCTCTGTTAAAGTGCATATATTTTTTAGAGCACATATTTCTTTTGTCTCGACTTACGATATTTTCAAGTTACGATAGGGTCATTGGAACGCATCTCCATCGTTAGTCGGGGACTACCTGTAGTGCAAAAACATACTCCAAAAAATGTAAAAGATGTCTGTATATGCATATGCACACTTCAATTGCCATTGATTTTTGTAAAAACACATCGTTAGCTGTAAGTAAGGAATGATGACCATTTCTGTGTGAATCTTACTGCAGCATCTTCATCTTCTGAAGTATACGTATTAACTATTGAGAAATTCTATAATATACATCGCTCAACAGTTTTCCTTGCTTTTTCAAATATTTGACACAGCCTGCATAAAGTGCAGCTGTTCGAAGGGATTTCTTCAGTCTTGCATGAACTGTGCTTCTCTCATACCTGACAGACCAGTGTTGGGTTACTTAATGAACATGCAGTCAACGGTGCATGATGTGCAACAGTTTTCAAGATTTGTGGTTGCAAACTCAGCTGAGACGAGTACAAATAATGTTTAAATCAATGTAATTACTTCTGACAAGCCTTGCTATATTTTTCTATTTGTCTCTGTATTTTGAGTTAAAACCAAAGAGCCTGCAAACTGAGGTCTCATTTTAAAATATGGGCAATTTGAAATGGAAATACTATTGTGGATGGCTAGCATTATTACAATGCTGTGTATATCTCTGTGACTTCAGAGGTTGTTGGTTCATCAAAGACACCTAGGCATGCCCCGTCAGTTTGCTCTCTCAGGTACAGCATGTCTGACTGACATCGTAAACACATCTGAAGCAGGTGTCTGTGTACACAAGACTAACAGAGCACAGACATGAGCCATGTGTAAAAACCATGCAAACAATAACCTAAATGTAGGCCCTGTGATTGTTTATTAGCTTTATGTAGAAATTTACTCAGTTTTACACTGAAATTAATCTGTGCAATTTGTTTCATTGTGAAACCTTGTGTTCATACAAGACATTATCTGTAGTGACAAAATATGACAAAGTTTGCTTTAATTTTGTACAGCAAAATTGTAGTTAATTCATCTGGTTTTAAAACAATTTTTTTGTTTATATACAAAAGTATGATATTGTTAGAAGTCATTTGTGACTTGTCCATGCAGAGGTTTTGCCATTTTTTGAAGTAGGACACTTCCTCCTCATTCCTGAAGAACACCAGGGATGCTATATTCACTGTATTCAACATTTTTGTTTTTATTGTAGATAACCAGGACACCACATGTGCACCTGCTGCCTGCAGCCATGATCCAAGTTACACCACACCATCAGAGTAGGCATGTGTGCCTTCCTAGTCATCACCCAATGACAGGTCACTGCTCTCGTGATCTAAACTTCTGTTTTGTCCTGTGCTCAGCTTTCATAAATTCTAAAACAGCAGGGAATTTCCTAGATGACCTTATTGCTTAAAGTAGCAACATTGCTCTTATTCCTGTTCATCTTGCACTGTGTGTAGCCTGCATGGATAATTGACCCCTTAGTACAGGTTATATTATCTCCCTAACTGCTACTTTCCCTATCCAAATTGGGGCTTTGCTTTCCCTTTATATATTGTTCTTCTAGAGAACTTGTCTCGAAGTTGAATTATATCAACTGGACTTCTCTTGATAGGAACATTTCACTATTCATCCAAGTAGCTTCTTCAGCCTGAGATGAAATTGGTCAGGGAACCAATACTTATCCTCCAGAGTGGTCTCAGTACTCAACTCACTTGGATAGGCTCAGTAGCTGAACAATGGCAGAGAGTTGTTGGGATGTAAATATCCTGACTCTTGGTCCCTTTGTCCAATGCAAGAGATTGACTGACCTGGTGAATGTGTGAAGTAGTCTTAATGTTCCTGGGGACTGATGCAAGAGCAGCATGAAAAATAGGGGACAGGTTGTGTCTGAGGCCTCCGCCTCTGTTGAGGGATTTTCAATTTTCACATAAATTAACTCCTTCAAGAGAACTTGCGTTGTTGTGTTCCTTTTGTCTCTCCAAACAACTTTTATTCCTTGCTGAGTTTTGTCTATTGATAGCCCCAATCCCAAATCCATTGTGAACATTCAAGTCCAGGATAAATCTTTTTCTAATATGTTCAGCAAAGCAAATAGTTTTTTCTTGTCTCTCCCACATTTTTTGTCCAATTACACCATTACTTTGCTAAAAGGTTTGTTCCTGCAAAAACGACATCTGTGTGCCCTTTCACAACCTCAAGTCATGTTTGATTCCATAAAGGAAGTACTCACACAAAGAACAATCCAACCTTCTACATGTCCTGTTGCCTCTTGATTAATTCATTGTAGAGATAAAAGGAGGGGATTAAGGCTATGTATTGATGTTCAACAAAGTCTGTTTGGCCACTATATATATATGTATATATATATATATATATATATATCTTTTTTTTTTTTTTTACAAAACTTATTTAGTGCTTACAATCATTTTGAATCCATGATGATGATGAATGGAAGACTGCTTTTATCATTAGCAGCAGAAGACACTATGAACAATAGGTCATACCATATGGCTTGATGAGCTCTCCCCTGATGTGTGCTCTTTCAATTTTTGACACATGGCATTTTTTTCTGATGTTATAATGTTTTATTGTAGTTTACACTGATGAAGTCTCATTTTACTCTCTATACCTCATCCGGTTTTTGAATCACCTAAGCGAAAATAAAAAGTTTGTTAGGAATGAAAAATACAAGTTTCAGAGGTGCTTCATGTGTCTCCTTCTTAGTTTATATTGTTGACCCCTCTTGGATTCAAACAGATGACAAGAAATTAAAAGTTGTGTTGAACTGGTCTCCATCACACGGTACAAATGACTTGCAACAAGTCCCTCAATTTGCCAGCTGCTATTAGCAATTCATCTAAAACTTCAGATGGATGCTGCTTCATCTTCTGCTGTTTTGAAGAAAGCCCATAAGTATTTGCATCTCATCTCCTGTATGTCTTTCTCTACCTAAAATGCTTGTTTTGCTCTGCTCCCATCCTTAAGCAGCTTGGACTAGACAGCCCTTAGGTAGTGCACGTGAATGCCTCAAAGAAATGGGTTGGTGCTGTATTATCACAATGTCAAGGCTACCTAGACAACCTTTATCTCTGTGCCTTCTATTACAATAAGGTAAGCACTGCTAGAAAAACTATAACATTGCTAACAGCAAAATGCTGGCTGTAAAGCCAGCATTGGAAAAGTAGCATCGTTAGCTTCAAGGGGACAAAAAATATCTATTCATGTTTTCACTCTACCTCTTACTTTTCCATGTCATCCCTGCTTGCCAACCATGGGGATAGTATAGCTTAGCTCTATCGAATTCTCATCATAGACAAGGTCATTTACAATACCTTGATGACTGAGAAGGTTATGGACCTGAAGAGCAGTCATGGATGATGGCTGAAAACATATAAATTCCTCTGTCTTTACAGATTTCCACCGTGCAAACCCTGATCATCCTGTTCCCCATCCCCTCCTTGGTGCTGCTTTTTGAGGGCTTTGGGGGTAGACAACAAGTGGTATTACAAGGAGTTACATGTGAAGCACCTTAATCAGTTCAGTTATCATTTATTGACAGCACCTGCAACCGACCATTTCACCAAGCCACTTTCAAGTACCTAAACCTTCCAGCAGCTGCAAACCATTGCAAGGTATTGTCATAAATGTGATACTTCTCCCCTCAGGGATGGGTTAAATGCAGAGAAGCAATTTCACTCTGGAATTAATAAAGTAGTATAAAATTATCAGTTCTGAGCATGCTTCTAACTTTCACTTGCTGCGCTGTTACCCTACTCCAAGTATAAACCCTTATGTACCTTCATCATATTGTCTTCGTCTAGTCCCCTGGCTTCTTTACATCCTGGCTTGTTTGAAGCATCAATAAACATTTCAGTCTTTGACTTTGTGATATTGAACACAAATGCTGTATAAAAAATAGAAAAATGTTTTTACTGCCATTTGTAGGGTTACTGTCCATTATGTGTAATGTAAAGTTATGTAATGAAAAATAAAATGTTCAGTTCCATTGCAAATTAAAATGGAATGCTATTGTTTCAGTATCCCCTTTCTTGGTTGTTATATGTGAGAATCTGTATGTTTCCAAAAAAATGTTTCCCACATGATTTTAGTAGTTTACCAGAATACCAGGAAAAGAAAGTGTGAATAAGTGCACAGTCTAGGAGCTCCTCTCATGGGCATATTTTGAAGATTGGTCTTTTGTACAGATACTTTTGCACAATCATATTACATGCACATGGCTTAATTTGAATATTTTATGCATTTTGATGTCTAACTGAAGACAAGTGTACTGTTGTATAATTGTTAATTATAAAGCAGAGATGTATCAGCAGACCCCAATTATATATTTTTCAAATTTTTTTTTCATTGTCTGTAACCACATCTATATTCACTCATATGTAAACACATTTTCTGAAAGTTTAAGTCATGTGTAGACAGCAGCAGTGAGAAGGAAGCCTGGCTTCCATATAGAGAAACAATAGAGGTTCGACTGATTATGTCATTAATCATCTACAAAACTGAACTTCTTGTCACCATGAAACACCACGTGTAAAATTCAACACCATGGATCTGAACAAACAGCTGCTTTAGACTGGAAGACATGCAAAATATGTATGGAAGAAGCAGTAATAAATACAGTAACTTATATGTGTTAGTGTTGAAGTAGCACCATCCCTCGGGGATACGAATAGCACCAATGGTGGCTCTGCTCTGGACTTGCTGGGCCCACCTTACCTCAGGACAGGAGCTCCTTACAGGGTTGCCACTAGAAGTTGCCACCCCAAGAAAGATATTATGTAAGATTTTATATATGTTTGTTGTTGAATATCACATGAATATATTTTATATACATGTTCTAATTTTTTAAGGCCTCTGCCAGTCACGGCCCCCCTCTATGTGTATACCTCTCTATGGAGCCCCTGGTTCCCTATTTTCATTTTTTCAGTCATTCATTTTTCATTCATTAATTTCCTTGTCATCATATCATGGCAAATACAGTACAGCATCCCAGACAGATTATGCTGTCCATGGCAGCATCAGTAAACAGAGGAAAAAACAGTATAGCAGCTTGATTGAATTTATTCAGAGTGAGTCAAGCCATCCCAGAGGAAGAGACTGCATTGTCCAAGTCACCTGGAAACAGAACCTTCATACCTGTCTGGTTGGCAGCTACAATCTCTCCCATGCAATAGGTTTAAGAATGTATTTGGATTTTCTAATAAATTCAATACTTTTTGGCTGTATGTGTGAATTTTAAAAAGACCATATATAAAAAATATGTAATATGTTTTGTCTTTAAAGTTACATTTGAACAATCTATGCAGAAACATTGCTAAAATGTCCATTCAAAAATGACAGAATAAAACAAGGGTAAAAGAGATTAATACAAAATTTGAATACTCTGGTACACAAGTTACCTTATTCTATTAAATAAGCAAATTTTATTACTCTGAAAATTAACCTTCATTAAACATTTGTTGTACTTCTAAATGCAGTTTTTTAATGAATGCTTACCATACTGCTTATAAAAGCATTGTAAATTATTTTAAACACATTTTTTTAATTTTATGTAGGGATCCTTACAAAGGGTGGCATGGTGGTGTGGTGGTTAGCACTGTTGCCTTGTAACTCCAGGCCTGGGCTTTGGTTCTTGTCTTTTCAGCACTGCCAAATTCATTCTACCTTTTTTACTACTTTGAACACATCAGAAATATGTTTTTCCTCTATTCATTCCTTGCTATACTATAGGACAAGAAAGTAGAATTAAGACAGTACAGAGGAGCACTATCTCGCTGATATGACAACAGGTTTTGGCCTTTGAGATGGCTTTTCTCTAAAATAAAGGATCTATTAAAGGAATAAAAAGCAGAGAGAAGTGTCTTGAGAAGGTTTTTGAGATGGTCTTTAGCACTCATTTGACTTGGATTTCAAATCTGAAATAGGATTAGATTGTCGGTTACCAAAGCTTACCTAGCAGGAAGCAAAGACATGGTGATCAGCAACAATGGATTATTACTTTGAGGTGTTCGGTAATTCTCCAAGCTTGGCCTTTAAACTGCAAACATTTCATCACCAGTTGAGGTGACATCATCAGTGCACAAATTGAGGGGGGTGTTTTGTACTTCTGTCTTTATGTATAGTGAAAAGGTGGGATTCTCCCAAAGTTTAATGTGATTGTCTGTTTTCCTGTGCCCTTCAGCTTAGGTGATTGTTCTGGTTACTAATTGGTTGGTTGTCTTGAAAATTGGTTTTAGACCTGTGAGAGCAGGTTCCATATTGGTTTGGTCCTGTTTGGTCCTTGTGTTGTATTGGATTATTATTTTAATAGCAACATAACAAAAAATAAATAAATAAATAAATTTATATATAATATAATAAATACAGAAGGCCATTAAGAAATCCATCAAATAGTTTCCTGCTAGATGATGCTGAGGGGTGCCCATATCACCTGCCAGCACACAAATGTGACTATACAGTAATCTGTGTTTAAGGAGGTTTACAAAATGTCTAGAATCCAATTAGTCCTGTCAGATTGAAACTTTAACAAACTAGGGAGCTAGACAAAACTGTCGTTTTTGGCTTAGTTCAGAAGTATGCAAGTGGAAGTGGCTCCCCACTTACTTTTTATGAATACAGAGTTAAATTTTCATTATTCTCATAAACTGAAGTTGTTAAAAAAAGGTGTGTCTTTCATCCTAACATTGCAAGTCATTTAAACAGTTTAATGAATAGTAACCAGCTTCACCATAGATGTAAACCACATAGGCCCCATGATTTCCTGTAAATGGTACAGTCCAGGCTGTACTTTTTGGGGACATATTGCAGAACAAATAAGATTTGTTGAACAAGACAAATCTTTAACACATTTTTGCACATATCACTCAAAGCCAGACCAGGAAATGTTGGCATTTCATTACTGAGTCAGTGTCTTTTGTCATCAGCCACTGGTCAAAAGTCACCTGAACTAATCACTTGTGTGGCCAGTGTCTAATATCACCCACACACAAATACCAGCAGCTGAAGATTAATAGCAATGTCACAAAAACTACGAATTTTAATTACACGTTCACACAATTCTTTAAAATTAAATTATTTTAAATATAGTTACATTTAAAACATTTTAATGTTTTGAGAGCTTGTTGTGGTGCATTAATTACTCATTTTCAGATACATATTAAACCTGTGTATTTATAGATAGTGATGCATTATAATTTTTAGTTAGACGGAAAACTGTTTACATAGTGACAGGGCCTCCATATTGAAACTGGGGTTCATTGCCCTGCCCGTAATGGCCATGTTGTAAAGCATAATGTATGTATGTAAAAGGAACAGTTTTTTATTATAAGGTGAAGAAACAATCTTGACAGAGGTAAAAGATTCATTTCAAAACCAGTATTGACCCTGTTATCAACCTCCAACCAGAAGAAACTCACTCACATAAAAGAGATAGTGCAAGGTGGCCAGTTCAGGCATGTCTTTGGGCTGTAGACAAAAAACAGTAGCAGAGAAAACCCACACAGCGAGAGCATACACAGAGCCAAGGGTCACATTCAAGCTGACATCCATGGCAGTATGGAGCAACACTGCAGTCCGCTGAGCCCTCTACCCATGAATAAAAAAATTAAAAAAAAAAGTTTCCACACAGTAAAAATTAAACAAATGAACTGATGAATCAACTAATCAACTGATCAGAGAGTCCATGGTATACTCCCAGTCCACACACACACACACACACACACACACACACACACACACACACACACACATGGTACTGCTTATGTCCAAGACACGGCAAGTGAGAAAGTACTGTCACTCCCTGAGCTACACATTCATGTTACAGATTTATTAGTGCAAGGTTTCAAAGAATAGAATACAGAGAAGGTGCAAAAGAGCAAAGAAAAAAAGAGATGGAGTGATGGGGAGAGAGCGAGCGAGCGAGCGAGCGAGCAAGCAAGCAAGCAAGCAAGCAAGCGTGCACACGCTATGGCTGTTGTGTCCCATCTTTTCCCCTCTGGCCTTCAGGATTACATTTCAGTGCATTGCGATCACCAGGTCACACCAATTATACTCGCCGCTCAGAAGCCCACCCCCCACCCAGGTGCCATGGGACTGGTCTTTCATTACCAAAAAGACCTAGACGGTTTAAAGCAAGAAGCAGTGGCCCAATTAAATAAACTCCTGCACAGCTGCAGGGACACCAAGGGGCTTTGTATTGAAAGTGTTGTTTTTATTTTTTCTGCCTCACAGAAAACCACAGAAACCTGTTAATTGCAGACTTACCGCCAATCAGATGGTAATTACCGCTATCCTGCCTGCCTCCCTTCAATTGGCTAATCGGCTAATTTGAGTGCTGCTGTGCTTGGAACAGCTGGAACACTGTGCCCAATGTCAGGCCTAGAGAGAGCAAGGGTGTGTGCATGCCTCTACTCTGTGAGTGTATCTGTGTGTGCGTGCACGCACGCGTTTGTTTGTGTGTGTGTGTGTGTGTGT
>JABJVR010000035.1:15899788-15931997 GCA_025773905.1 Chitala chitala
CACCTTTTGCTTCGTGACGTGTCTCCCTGACACACACTTTACAAACTTAAAAAAAAAAAAATATATATATATATATATATATATATATATATATATACACTATTGTGAAAGGTGCAAGTTTAAAATAAACTAAATTTAGTTAAAAATCAACCGCAACTTCTTTAACTAGTTTTCTAGTAGCTTTGTAGAGAAATTTTTAAAGTAACAATTATTTAGTAGAGAGTGAAGTGCATGAAATTTAAAATTAGTGTTGAGTTGAGTCTTGACAGTCAGATATTTTTTTAGTAAATGAATATCTGTAGAATGTCTACCTCTCTTACAAGAAATTGTTCTGTTTCCCACAGAGAAATTTTCTTAAAATTGTGTTTCCTTAGGGCTTCAGAGAATTGTGGCTGTTTTAATATTTCATTTACTTTATATCTTTTGATTAACATGCTATTTCTATGTTGATATAGTCATTCAGCCTTTGAGATGTTTCACTATAGTTAAGATAGTATTTTGTTTGTCCAGGTGTTAAGAGGTAGGACATTACAATGGCCATTCCACTTAGGAATGCAAAAAGACTAGAAACAGCCATCCTTCTGATCAGGGACGAACTGGGACTTAATAACAGTCCATTTGCAAATGAAATCTCTTCTGAATTTTGTTGTTGGGGGGAGCAGGGCTGTACGAACCATTTATGTTCAAAGTAATGGGCACATGCACGCTTTAAACATATAGTGTATTTTATGGTAAGTACGTCTGACGGCTGTCCACACATTAGGTCAGATGGCAGTTCTGGCAATTGAAAGAATGCTCAGATATCCAGTCCGCCTATGCTTCTGAATAGGGTTAAATGTTCCAAGATGCATGGGCAGTGTTTATCATACCACTATAACCAACACTGTTAACACGTGCCTTCTGAGCTGAAAAGCAATTTCACTTTTCACAGAGGCCCAGTTTGAAATGCCTACTGTTAATGTTCATTATGCGCTTAATAGAATGAAATCCATTTCATCAGCATGGCAGGAGTAAACAAAGCTGAAATCAGCTAAAGGCGTGAACCAGGGCTGTCGGGACAGCAAAGGGGGTGTGGTGAGAAAGCTCACGTTTGGGTCTCTGGAACACAAAACACAGAATAATATCAACAACAACAGCACTGGCATTCTGATCTGTGGCAAAACAGGGATAGCACACATATCCATAACATAACAACATAAAAAGACAGCCAGGTTATTTTAATTTTTTGTACCCCCCCTTTGTTTTCTTCTGCTGGTGTCTCTGCACCAATATGCCTAACAGCATCTCCCACACCACTGGAAGTTGCAGCAACAAAAACAGCATACAGCACCACATCTCCCCCAAATTTCAATCGCTTGATTTAATTAACTGGCACTGAACAATTAAATAGCTCAAAATAGGCTTCATTTGAGTCTGTGCCACTGGGGGAACAGGGGCTGGGGGGCTGGGGGGTTGGGGAATGCAGTAGGTGGGGGCTGTGCTATTGAGAAACCTTGGCTGGAAAACAGGGCTTCCCAAACCCCCTTCCAACACATTCACTTTTTTTTTTCAAAACACCCCATTCTGATAAAACACCCCATAACAATATAATTTAACAGACTCGAGGCAATAATAGTAAAATTAAAACAATACAAATTCAATTAGTTGAAAAAAAATCAATCAAGAATTACATTTAAACAAAGAAGAACATTTTAACACAGAAACATTATTCATTTTTAAAACAATTGCTATTAAATACACTCCTGAGATAGAAAAAAGTGAAATTATTTACATGGAAATGTATTTTCAAACTATATTTGGTGGATATAGTTTTAGCCGTTAATGGAGCTGCTGAGGCAGTTCCAGCTCAGTGAAAATGAGCACGAGGTTCAGGGCCCTTTTCCTGCACAACGCCACACTTTCGGCGTTTCTTTTTTTTTCCGTTGCAGAGTTCATCATGAAACTTAATCACTTGCACGTGTGGAAAATTTTAAATTTCTAAGCAAGTTAAACATATTTTAGGACATGAAGGAAAAAGTATAGCTTTTTAAAAAATGAGTTAACCCCCACCTATTCTGAAAAAAGCCACCCTCCCCCACATCACAGCATTGTGAGAGTCAAAGGTCACTGTGAGCAGATTGGTGCAATTGGATACAGGCTTATTGTTTCAAAAGAAGGGAGACAGTGAGACCAGGCTGTAATATGAGACAAATGGATCAAAGCCTTTGATAAGTTCGATTAAATTCCTTTCACCTGAGGCCAGTGCTTCTGAGGGGAAAAAAAAATTTACCCTATAACAAAAACAGGAAAACTATTGGCCTCTGTTAATTCAATTGTTTCCCAAGTGATTGCCTGTCTGTTACAGAATCAAATGTAATGATAGAAAATGAGGAATGTGTACAGATTATGACATGTTGTGGTGAGCCGTGGCGAAAGGGCTCCTAATCTGCTATTACACTATTCGGATGTGAACGGAGTCGCAAAAGAAAGAAATTTAAAGAGGGACATTGGAACCTAATGGCAAAAGTAATATTACCAATTTAGTGAAGCGACTGTTTGTCTTTCACCTCGGTTTTTAGCATCAAAACAGACACATAATGTACACTTTGAAATTATGTGTTATCTACCATTTCATGAGTAGTCATCATATTTCGTAAGATTTCAAAAGCTCTTCCAGGGGGCACCTCTGTGCGATTTCAAACGTCTAGGTGTTAATAATCATGTAGATTGTAGTTTGATAACCTACTTTTGATGCATGTAGATTTCATTATATATAATCACCATTGTCTGTGATGGTCAAAACCATCATCATTACTCTGCAATAAAGCACTTTGAAAAAGTGCACTTTAGTGTTTTCTCAGTTTTTTTTTTTTTTGTCTGTGGATATTCCACCTGCTGCGGGTGTCCCTGTTAGTACAATGAAGCAGTGAGGTAGATTTTGTTTTACATGTTTTTGTTTTACCCCCATATCTTTGAGTGACAACAAAATATGATAAGTTCCTCCAACACAGAGGCCTCCTCTGAACGGAGACTGAGTTAGATGTGCTGACTCTCACGGTCACTTACCAGACTTATCATGTCGGACCTCTTACCCGGAACATTTTCACACGAATCTTATGAATGCATGTTTCCATCAAGAAGCATTTTTTTCAAGGAAGATTGGACCAAACATTTTGTTATAACAATTTCAAGTCAAGTTTAGCTAAGAATGAATATAACTCTATTACTCTCTTTTTTGAGTGGCTAACTGGAAGGAAGTTGAGATGTTACAAAGCCACTAATATCAAAATATTGCCAAAATTATGTAAATTATCTTCTATGTAGAACATAATCTGTTTTCAAAGTAATGGTTACATTAATACTTTGTACTTAATGTCGTGTTTCCTTCTATGTTTTGATATATATTTCATTTCCCCTTTTTTAAATTCAAGAACAATCTGTTGTTGATTTTTTGTAATACAGACAAGAATGTATGTTTCATAATAAAGTTGTAAAATTACCTACATGTATATATTGACTAAAAATGTTCAGTTAATGCAAGATTTGAGGAGAAAGAGAGATAACAAAAATGTTAATGCATGTGCCTGTGTGTATGTGTGTGCACGTGTGTGTGTGTGTGTGTGTGTGTGTGTATACATGTGTGTGTGCTTTTAAATTAGTTCACATTAATTTACTCAAATCTGAACTTTTAAATGTATTGGGTGTTAAAAGTTCATTGGAAGGTTTGATGTTACTATATGTATAGATTTAGCCCATTGCAATTTCAGATGAAAATATGCCTGCACTGATTGTGGTTTGCTGACAATGGCAAGCTGTTCCCTATATGTCACCCTTCCCAATGCAGAGGGCGTGGAAAGCTATCAGAGAGACACACTGACACAAAGGAACTGGCCTGTTTAGCGTGCTTCAAAAGTGCAAAAGAGCTTCTATACACTGGGAGTAACAGAGTGGTGTTGCTGTCCATGAAGTGACATGAAAAGAATAGCTTTTAGTGAACCAAGGCACAGGACAGAGCACTAAGCACAGCCTACAGTGATGCTCTACAGGGAGAAGGGATCTTCCAAGCCAACCTGATTTAACAGCTAAACTGTTTGCATATTATCCAGAAAAGGAATAATCTGTATGGGATCAAATACGTTTCTTTTATATTTCACATTTTTATAAAACGTGTCTGCTAACTGCACTGATTTCTTACATCATGCTCAGCAGTTTTGTGTTCATTACATCAGTTTGCTTTCTGGGTAAACAGTGGTAGTTCAGAAATTAAATTAATAAAATTATGGCAAATTTTTGCATGATTTTTCTTTATATGAAATAAAGAGCCTTCAATAAAACCTTCATAACAATCACATACACACCTTTTATTACTTGTAGATATATACAGTATTTTTTCTGTGTGTAGATATTGGTAACTTTTGGCAACTACTTTTGATATAAAACAATGAAATGTATGAAAGTTGTGATTTCTCAGAATTGCTTGAGGAGGTATGATTTATAAAAAATTTTTAATTTAATTTTTTTTTTTTTACAAATTTTTTACTGCTTCAAATTTGTCCTGAGGTTAATCATATATATATATATAAAGAAGAGGGTTTGCAGAATGTGTTTATTCTCATGAAAAGCATTTTACATTGCAGAAGTCCACTGAAACAGTGCAGCAGTAGTCAGGGGTTTAACAGGAGGATGTGCTGTAAGTAAATTGTAATGTTCTGAAACCTTTGTTCAATTAACATATTTTTAATAACTAAAAAACATAGTCTTTATTTTAAAATAATAAATATCCTGTAGTAATAAAACAATATTTCCTTTTCATAGTTCAAAGTGTGTGTAAAACTGTTTTAAGTAAATAAATGAAACCCCTATTATAATAAGAAGCAGGAAAAACCAATGTGAAACACGGTTAAGAAATTATTTCAATTAAAGTTATTTATAACAATTTCAAACCCATAATTTCTGGACCATATACTTTTAACGATTCCAATAACATTTAACCGAAATTTGTTTTGCTTTTTTTAACTCTCAAGTTTCTCATTCATGAGCATGAACACTGGGTGAAAAACAAACTCATATTACTTATTTCCTTGTTTGATGCAGGTCCGCTGCATGTGTGAAGCCTGTGAAAACAGTGCATTTCATCTCTGTTGTCATACATACTGGAATAAGAGATTGAGAGATTTTTGGAAAAAATTGTAACATTTGGCCCAACCTTGATCTATTGTAAATTTTTCATTTTATGCAAATTTAACTTTGCATATAGACCTACATGTACAATCTGATAAGCATGGTATGATATTTTACAGGCATGAAAGAAAAAATGAATGAAGTTATAATATGCAGGATCAAGTCTTTTGTATTTTGCTTTTTACAAGATGCTAAATTACAATAAAGAATAAAACTCCTGAAGTGAAATTGGAAAAAATGAAAGAAGTGCTGACCAATTGTTTGTATTTCTAGTAATGAGCAAGTGTAAAATCAGTTAAAAAATCAGCTAAAAATTAGTTTGTCACAAGTGTCTTTGTGACACGTCTCACACTTGGTGTGTTCTACCTTTTATAAACAGTACCTTTATTGTCAGTTGAGAATCAGAGAAGACTTAGCGTGAAACTAATAATTCATTCATTCAGTCATTCATCTTCTATACCGCTTCATCCTGTTACGGGTTGCAGGAAGCCTGGAGCCCATCTCAGGAGACATGGGGCGCAGGGCAGGGGACACCCAGGGCGGGGTGCCAACCCACCGCAGGAAATAGACAAAAAAAATTACATATGTGTGAATTATATATATAATAATAATTAATATATACTGAGCTACAATCATTTATATATATGCTGTACTGGGTGTACCGTGCCTTGCCTGCTAGGCTGCCTGGTATAGGCTTCACAACATCTGTGAACATGGATGAATGGATGGATGAATGGATTCTACTTATATACATTTGTGTCTCCTGTGATGGAAATATTGTTTTTGCATTTCTTCTTTTACTGAGCAACACGTCTAATTGTTTATGCACACAAGCAAAAAAATAAATAAATAAAACTTATTTCCAAAAAGTAAAAATTGTAAGATGTTTTCATCTCTTTAAAGGCCAAAAAAAAAAAAAAATCAGAAAACAATAAGAATTGCAATAGATTTTTTTTTTGCTTGGTTCTTGGGAAGATACACAGTACATATGTAGGTGTGCTAGTGTTCATACCTACAGTAATATCATTAGGCTCTCACTTGGTTTTGAAAAAGACATTGAAGAGCAGGTAGGCTTTGTAGCTTACAGCGTAAAGCTATGCAATCCACTGTGACACAATATTCATGTGATATTCAACAACACACGAGTTAAGCAAACTGAGTTTTTCAATGTGTTCATGGCTGTCCATAAAAGCTAATAGTAGTTTGCCCTTTCAGCTATCTTTGAAGGTGACAAGATTACCCACAGCAATTAAAGAGCGAGATCTTGGCTGCCTGCCATTTTACTACCTACATCACAAGAGTTATAGAAAAGCCTGACGAATAAAAAACAGTAAACTGCCTGTAAACAACCGCAAACACTTGGATTGCCTCACACCTGTACACTGATAATTCTAAAACAATGTTTTTTTTTTTTAGTATGCAGTGAGCATCCTCAGGTTTTAGTTGTCATACACAAAATATGAATTGCAAAATTTTGGAAATGTTAGTGCTGACTTTTAAAATCAAAATCACCTTTGCATTGATTTTGCATTAATTTTATGTTGCAATGTACAGCTACTGGCCAAATTTCATGTTAGAATGTTACAGCTGTAGGAGTTACTAAGGGCTACTGTCATTTACTTTGAGCTCCTGCTTATGGCATTGCATGGATTCTTTTGTTATAGCATGTCACATACATGCAGGGTTGAACATTTCAAGTAAATATCAGAGGGTCACTGCTGTGTTAGCTCTGCAACTCTTTCACACACATTTTTCACCACATGCATTAAAATTATAGTGAGCCATTTAGTGATGAATCCATCTGAATTTAATTATGTCCAGCAAGCTCAAACCAAGCTACAGAAAGATATGGAATTCTTCAATCAGTCAGTTAAATTTTATAACAGTATATATGAAGAATATATACGGCTGATTGTGGGGCACAATGAAAATTTAAAATGAGCAACCTAAACTAAAATTGAAGAAGATAAGTGACAATGTAGTAGAAAAGTCGTCCTCCAAAAACAGAGATCTCTGAAATCTACAGTCTTGGATTTGATTTGCTGAAAAGTTATACACTGTTCTCACATCAGTTCTAATTATTATTAAAGTTTTATTTTTACTGACAGTCTGCAAATTGGCTGAGATATTATACCCATTGTTTACAGGCAGAGGTGACCTGGACCTTAGCCCAAGCCATTCAGATGATGCTCTAAACAGGGTACCATCCCATTGTAGTGGACACACCTTATACTGTACATCAGATGAACACTTCACAAACAAATCAAGGCAGCCGCTCCACCCCTTGAGCCACCATGCCACTCCAAAATCAGAATATATATATTTCAACAACATGCCTTTTATATATATATATATATATATTTTTTTCCTCTCTCAAATATACAATGTTCACAGAACATCCGTCTTAGCACAAAGTGATTATTCAAGTTAAAGCCATATATTTGACGTAAGTTATCAGATTGTCTGGTCCGGTCCAAGACCAAGTCATTTCACAGCCTCCTGACTCCCATCTCATAAACATGCACTGCTCTTGGATTCTGTTCTGCTCTTCAGATTGGTTTTCCTCTTTCTAAGTTAGTCATTCTGATTGATTCTCCTCAGCCCAGGTAATTGAACACACCCACTATTTTAAATATACCATTTTGCTTCACACTAGACTCATCAAGTTTGTATAAAACAAAAGAGAGCCAGCCACTGCTAAAATCATTCAGATCTGTTCAGTACTATGTCCAAAATAACTGCATCTGCTCCAGCCTGTGCTTCATAAGACACCAGCCATAAAAACACCCAGTTTCATGCTTCACGTAACCATGAACTTCGTATATGTACACATACACACCCCAGCTTCACAGGAATGAGTGTTATTTTTTAATTGAAACAGAAAATGAAAGGAAAACTGTTTTTAGTTTTGTTTTAAGTATGAGGGATGCATACAAGGAACTTGTTTTGTATTGACTATGGATCTATCTTGAGGATCTTTTTTTTTCTCTCAAATAAAACATAAGCAAGTGTTTAAGCTCCATGCACAATTAGTGAAAAAAAAAATCAAAGTATATTCTATATTTCTCTTTAAATCATTAGAAAATATTCATAACCTTGGAATATATTCTGGTACTCATATACTTTGTATATCTCTAGCATGAGGTACTTGCACTGTGGAAATATCATTTTTACATGAAGCTTGCTCTAAAACTGACTGAAACAGTAATGTTGCCTTTTCTTTCCTATATTACACTATAGAAATGCCTTTTACTGGCCTATAAGGGCAATTTCTTTGCAAATTGTGTCCAGCTGCTTTAGAAAGCTGTTGGAGGAGTCCTCTCAGCAAACCAAAAATGTTGCTGCCTTTCATTAAAATAGCAGATATTCTCTGATTTCTCCATACAAGCCTAGCATGCCTTATATGGATATGCTGCAGGACACATACCTTTATTAACTCCTCGTAAAACTGACTAATACTTTTGTTTATAAGATGATTCTATAGCTTAGAACTAAAATGGAAAAAGAGAAAAACCATGGAAAATCCTTACACATTAAAACTTTGAATCTCCCTGTTATCAGACTATTTGGAAGGTTCCCAGTTAGTGTAGGTGTTGTAACGGGTTAGAAATAAAACCATATGTTTAAAAACAACTTTGGATTTGTTATTATTAAGTAATCCTATTCAGCATTTAAATGTTTGTTACCGTAGCATCATAATAAGATCATAGCAATTTTTTCTTAATCTTGCTGCCAAATGGTTTAGCAATTCTTCCTTCGTCTATTAGCTGGCCTTGTACATTTCTACTTTAGTTCCATCACCTGCTTCAGTTTTATGCACAGACATCCATTAAATGTATTAGTGGACCACAGAAGGGTAGCTCTACTGCCTTCCATCCTCTTCTAAGCTTAATGTCTCAAAGCTCTCAAAATGATGAACATGGTTTGATGACAATGATGATTTGCTAGCCTGTTTTTTTCTGTCAGTATTTTCACTAAATTTATTGGAGCTCTTGTTTTCCAAAATGAATTAATATTTTTTAAACTATACACACTTTTAAGTTACATTTTAAAAATGCAATTTCCTTGAGAACAGTTCTCTCCAGGGATGTTGTGCACCAAAAAATGTTTGTAGGGGCATGTTGGCATGACAGTGGGCATGATGTCTGAGGGGAGGCATGGTCTCTCTCTCTCTCTCTCTCTCTCTCTCTCTCCCCCCCCCCTCACTCTCTGTCTCAGAAGCAGAATAACATTATGACAAAGTAAAGACAATGTATAAACTCGAGTTCTGTGAACCTAATAAATACACGACCCACTAAGAGGGCATGTAGATATCAGTTTGAGCGGGTATGGTGCTCCTGGTTCTCTCCCTGGAGTACTTTAAAACTTGTTTGATTTTTAAATGTACTGTGTGATTGACTAGTTAGGGAACAATTCAACAGTAAATGTAAGGTGTCTGAGGGCAAGGGCTTTACTCAGGTTTTGTAGGTTGTAATCTTATCCATTTGAATGAGCGTTGCAGGTGTTTGTAAGACTATTGACTCATTCAAATGAAGCAATGTAGAGATGAGGTGGGGGTACTGAAAAATATTTCAATTTTACTAGCATTTATATTGTAGCTGAGATTGTTGGAACAAATTATGCAAAGCCTCAAGCTGGGGGAAAAAAACAGATATCTGCTCTTTGAACATGTCGGGGAGAATCTCTAGTTGTAACAGTTTTTGTTGTATTCATGAGGTTTAATTAGCATTGCAGTTAACCCTTCTGGTGCCAGTCTTACTGGGGTGGGGGTATGCCATGGTGCACCCCATGCTGGAGTATTAAAGACATTGAATATCATGTGATGAAAACCTGGGTACATGTGGCTTTGTTGCTCCTGTCTTTGGCACCCATGTGACACCCTGCTTCTCTAGTGCTTCTCTAGAGCCCCACATGATAGTTGTCCTCTGGCTAGAGAAGCTGCAGCACATGCTACCCACCATGAGAACCAGAGAGGACTCAGCCCCAGGCTGTGTCCATACTTTGTCAGAGCACTTCTGTTCTTCCTCTGCAGTTTGACTAAAACATTCCAACATGACAGACACAAGAGATGCACACAAACACACTAAAAAAGAGTTTATCTTTGTAGAATCTACATCTCAAGTACAAATGTAGTTGCAAAGGGGGCTCATATTAGGTTGATTGCCAGCTAACAGTGGGTGTCAGCTATAAAACCAGTTTGAAAATTAGCACTTTGATGTGTGAGTTTGCAATGCTACTTGAAGACAACTGACTGAGCTCAATATGGACAGCCAGCATCCTAATTTCAGGTAGACTGGCCAAACACACAGCAAAAGTGCAGCATTTTAAAGACTGCATTCCAACCTGTTTTGCCAAAAAATGATGCCCCCTCTTTCTAAGACTAAGGTGTCACTGTAATATGTAGTTAAGGTTATGATCTTCCACTTATAAAAGCTCCCTGATCCTCAACCTTGAGCTTCACCAACATCTAGGGTGTCACCAGGTAACCAAGTATGAATCAATTAACCTACTTACAGTCTAGTCAGGAACAAAGGTCCAGTTTTTGCTAATCTTATAGTAACAAAATGCATTCTGGGACCTTAGTAAAAATTCTGAAGTGTGTACACTTATCAATTCTATTAAATATGTGCTTGCCTTTTAAGTATATTGTATGCTACAACAAGAACCTTGAAATTGGTCCTGTACTTAACAGGAAGCCAGTGAGGAGTGAAGACAGTATGAGACTTATATGGTCTTACTTTATGACACATTTGTTTGTACTCCCATTAACAATTTTTGCAGCTGTGCTGTAGAGTGTTTACTGTGTGATGTGTACTGTAGAGCAGAGCAATGCAATTATCTAATCTACTGTATGTATGCAGGATTATTTTCATGTGAAAGATAGCAGCATAGCAACATTTCTGTGCTGCAGAAAGCACACAGTTGACAATGCACTAAAATGAGAACTTAAATGAGAGGTTTGAATTTTAGACACCTAGATTAAACACCGAATTGCTAATGAAAAAGTGCACAACTTGTAGAACTGAGAGCTGAAATGAAAGCAGTCCTCTCAATACCATTACCTCTAAAAGACTGCAACTCAGTTTTGCTACTTTGGTGACAAAATTTTGCTGTTCATCCAGTCTTCAATTTGAAGCAATTAATTATGGTGCTAGTAGATGCAATATCCTTAAGTTTGTAAAAATGTAACTGAGTCAACATATCAATAGTATCTAATATTATACTTATGTGTAATATTACCTAAAGGAAGGATTTAAAGGGACAACAGTACTGTACTGAACCAAGCACTGATCCCTGTGGTACCCCATATCTAACTGGTAATATGGGGGAAGGAATACTGTCGTTGTCTATTTGACCATAATAATATCATGCTGCTTGGGTGGACTTCAGGCCATCCACACCTCTGCAAGAGCTAAAAATATGGTTTTTGATACTGGTTTGTCAGATAAGAAGTAAACCTCCTAAGAACAGTTTTGCTAATGCCATCTTCAACTTGAAGTCTAGTCTGTTCTGTATATCAAAAACAATGATCAACCTTGTCAAACTAGAGCAATTATGTTCCCTGAATCAGTTGGAATCATTATACATTTAATCTGAACCTTGGTTAAAGCCATTCTGTGCTATGGCGTTGTCAGAAACCAGACTGAAATATACCTAATAAATTGTTCACATTCAGATGTGATTGATACAGTCTTGCAACTATTTTCTCTGACTCTTAGTCAAAAATTAAATCCATGATGAGTCAAATTAGGTTTTTCAAGCAGTGGCCTAATAAATGTGCTCGTTGTGCTCAGTAAAGGTCCCACTTGTGCAGTGCACTCTGCTTCCCTGCATGCCCTCCAGTCCAACAGTCATTGTGCTTTTTACTGTAGCAAAAAAACACAAGATAAATTGTTAAATGAACATTATACAGGAACTGGTGTCATAATATTTCCAGGCTAAATCCAATGGAAAAAGGTTTTCCGAACAACATTCTGTCTAATAACATGTTACCACAATGTATAAAAGCATTTATAGATTCATCACCAGCAGCTTCTGAGTACATGTAGTTTGAGGACTGCAGTGCAGCTGTGAACATCACTGGAACTGTACACCTGTCATTTTATTTGCATAACTTGCGATAATATACGACTCCCCATGTTGACTTCTTGGCATCTATGGTTGCTTGTCCAATAGGGCACCAGCCCACCACAGGGCACACACACACTATGGGCAATTTGGACACACCAGTCAACCTAACCCACATGTCTTTGGACTGTGGGAGGAAACCAGAGAAGCTGGAGAAAACCCACCCAGTGTAGGGACAACATGTAAGCTCCACGCACACAGACCCAAGGCAGGAGGTGCGAGGCGATGGTGCTAACCACCACACCACCATGCCACCACCAGTTTTATAAAATAATTATTAGTAATAATGATATGCACTGTTAATTTGAGTTTATTTGTTAAATAACTTATTGTCTTAAGTAAAAAGTGAGGATTATGCTTGTCTTCAATAAATTTAGAGTACCGATCTGAGAACTACACAGTTTCCTTATACACACGTCACACAAAGCTGCTGAAATACCTGTAACCATGTAATGCTCTGCTTGCACACTAACTAGCTGGACTTGTGGATAAGAGCCTGCTTATGTTCATTAAACCAAGGAAAGCACCTGCTGCTTTAACCACTTCAGTTTTTACTTTTATTAACTATATTGTACAGAGTACAGATTGCAGCAGAATCCAGTTTCTACCAAATTAAATGCACAACCCAGTATTAAAGGCTTTTCCTTGTTCTTTTTAAAAATAGTTTATAATCATGACAGCATTCAAAATCACAAGCAAGAAAGTACTCCATTTAGATGCAGTTCAGTCAATATCTTAATCTTATTGCTTTAATAGACCATATTAAAAGTACATTCAGCAGCTCTAGCTAGGTAGAAAAACATGAGCTAAAAGTCTCTAATTTAACTATTTGCTAAACTGTCTAAAAATTTCAGGCCCCCCTGTACCCATGACATATCCAGGTAAAGCAATGTTAAATGTGTTATGCTGCTATGAACTATGACTCCGGTGCCAGAGGAATGAGCAGGGACAACACTACTCATACAGGGATATGTGTCCTTCAGATGTTAGCCTGTTTCCCTAAGTGTCTCTTCTCTTTTCTTGGTTTCTCTGTACACTAGGCTTCAGTGTAACCCCAAAAATCTGAGAGTCACTTGAAACACAGCACCAAAACGTTCACATTTATGTTTTTTTTACATACAAAGAAAGCACGCTGCACTGTCTACCTACATATTTTCTCTGTATAGCTGAAAGCATTTCCAATTAAGCACACAGATGGTTGGTAGTTACTGGAAACTGGGTGCTGATTTCTGTCTTTTCTAGGTAGTTGCCCCCCGAGTGACGACGTGACACAAACGACAGAGGGCTGCTTTTTTCTTCACACTTTCACCTGTGAAATTGGCGGATTATCTGTCATTATAGAAAAATGTGAGTGCCTGCAGGCCCCGTGCACACTACGGCAGCTTTCACTGTGCTTCTTGTTTTGCACTAATGTGTGACTTGCTAAATTATCTGAAACAAATTTAACATGTTTTCTTTCTTTATTTTTTCTTTCTTTGCTCCTGTTCTGTTTTCACACTCTGTCCACTTACAGATTGATTTCACTAAGACATTACCATGGTCACACAGACAGTCAAATACTCGTAATATTTACTTTTAGTTGTTTTTTTTACAATATGTATTTTATATTCATAATGTACCCATGACATACAGATTTATTTGAAGATGATGTATGCAGTGTTCCTATCTGAGGGCAGGAAGGAAAATGTTTGTGTGTTTGTGGGCCTATGTGTGTATAGTTAAGCATGTCTATGAGTGTTTATATGTGCTTATGCTTACATGCAAATGTTGTGTGTGTGTGCGTGTGTGTGTATGTGTGTGTGTGTGTGTGATCTTATATATGAAGCCACATCCTGAAAAGCAGACAAGTTGGGAGATGTTTACTGAGTCTCCATTGATAAATTCTTATGGAATTTCTGTCCCATCCAGATCTGCTCCAACAAGATAATCCCCTTCCAAGTAGGCTGCTGCAGGCCGAGAATGAAGATAATCCACACACACACACACACACACACACACACAGATTTGACAGCACTGTGTACGCATACTCAGCCTAATGTATTTGTTTTCATGCCTCCTTATCTCTTAGACATTCCAACTAAAATGAACATAATTAAAATGTGTATTTAAATATGAAAGAAAACATAATGCTTTATTCCTAAAATAAGAAGTGCTAAAACAGAAGACAGATAAGAATCTGAGAGCTTCACACACTGACATGTTTTGCTGTTGTATGTGATTCAGTGTATTCTACAAGAAACAGTGACCTGCAGAATTATAACATTAGCTAATAGAGGTAGGAAATGAGCACAGAAAAGCTATATAAATGCTCAGTTAGTCAATCATTCGTTTTAAGTACTTCACAGATGCTGACAGTATGAGGCCTTTCATTTAAAAATAACGATATAAGTATTCTTTAAGTTTAACATAAATGGTTGCTCAAAAGTGGATCAGCCACTGTATTAAATTAATATAGTACACTATAAATAATAGAATAATTTTTCTTGCAAGTTAAAATTTGTTCAGCAACACAACTCCGATTAAGTACAGTTCACTTCTTGGCCAGCAGGTGCCCCATTGATACTTGAACCTTTGGCTAAAGAGTTCTGGCTTATGTCTACAGAGAGGTGAAAGTTAATATCTTATCACAGACATACTGCATTAGAGCTGAAGGACTGTCCTATTAGTCAGTAGTTTCTTTTTGGAATTGAAATCTTACAATTCTACTCAATCTACATCATAGAAATACATAAATTCACTCATTAAATTTAGTTCAAAAATATAATTAACCTGAACTTCTCACATGAAGCACATGATGCAACACCATGCACTTCTAAAATACATTGTTAATGTACAAAATGTAGCAGTTTTCCACCTTTGGCCATTTCTAACAAGTAATATAAATGCTTTATAAGCAACTAAAAATTAAAATTTTTAAATTGCATACAATTGTGCCTCAGTAATAGTCTGGTTCTTCTTAGGGAACAAATTCCGTAAAAAATGACAGGTCAGTGCTAATTGGTAAAACTGTTTCATCTTTTGTTAATTCTGTCAAGCTCGGAACTAATACCGCAGCCTGAGAAGCATATAGGATAATTTAGGTAACAGAAAAAACAGGTCTGATTTGTTTATTATTAGAGACAAACTTTAAGAAAGGCTTACACCTAGTGTTATACACATGTATAATTACCATGTGGTCTTTGAGCATATAAGATAACATGGCTGAAAGTTTTACATGGAACCCTCTGTTTGGGAATTGTGCATTGACAAATTCTACCTTTCAGGGTCAAGCTATGATTTGCTGAATCAGTGATTTCAAGTTCTCTGCTACTTCCATCTTATGTCATTCATAATGAAAGCTGAATGTTAATTGCTTAAAAGTGATAACTAAAATGTTTACACATTTCACACAAGACTTATAGCTGACTTAATAATGAAAATTGTTTAATATGAGGATAATGATGTGACTCCAGGATAACCTGCCAGACTTGACAGCTATCATTAAGGAAATTATGATGTGACAACAACTGATGCTTGATCAGATGAAAAATCATGTGAGGATTTATGCTCACTATATGGACCAATCCCACAAAACATTCAGTGTGGTTGGGAAGTTTATGTTGCAGTCTTCTGCACTAATGGGAGATCTTTCCAAACAGGAAAACCACACTATCCTATGTTATATACAGACCACAGTTAGGCCCTCTCTTAACTCCAATATTCAACATGTGACTACCACTAGCCACTGTTCCATTGTGTTTCAACAGAATTACTACTGTGCTAATGTCTTAGCCATTCAAGGTGTAGTGTCTGAATGATTACCACCCAGTGCCACTCACCTGAGTAGTCATGAAATAATGAGACATACCAACAGTACTCCATGAGTTGTTGTAGCTTTCTACTGGACTTTGAGAGATGAGGACTGGAAACAAAACCACATCCCCTTTGATACTCAACACAAACCATACACTGGGCTTGTGCTGTAGCTGAATGTAGTTTTTCAGTGTATATGGTACATGACTGTGTGACTAGATTCAATAGCAACCACGTTGCCAAAATTACAATGGCATCATGGTAGTCAGTCCCACCAGTACTGTTTATTTTCTGAAATGTCTAAAGAAGGAGAAGATGTGTTAAAGACCTAGGGAGAGTCCTGACCAATCGGTAAATTGTGTGATGGAGCCACAACAGACAGAAATGTTTTCAGAAGGTCTTGAGGGTCCAAAAAAAACAAATCACAAGGACTGATTATTATCTTCCATTGACTAGATATATTTTACTCACACCCATAACACAGATTCAGCTGCATTTTGGAACTAAAATCAGTTCAGCTCTCCTCCTTTGAGTCTGTAAGGAGGTCCTGGCGTCTCAGAACACGGACCACTGAATTCAACAGCAATTTATTTCACAAATGTCTGATCAGGAAAGGAAAAACTCTGGACCACTGTACATGTTAGCACCTGCATTTTATGTCTCCAATGAGTGCTCAGCTCAGCTCAGCTCAACTCAGCTCAGTTCAGCTCAGCTCAGCTCAACTCAGCTCAGCTCAGCTCAGTTCAGCTCAGTTCCAACTCAACCGAGAGACTAAGCAAACAGGAAAAAGCTCCCAACACCCTAAAACATTAAACTAAATAAAAATTAAATAGACACAAATAAAATCCTTAAAGAGGAATTACAAACAGAGGCCCAAAACAGAGCAGCAGAAGGGATCTGCCTCTAAAGGCAGCCCCTATGATATATAATTATATTGATCATCTATATTTTTTGTGTTTTACGCATCCTTTGACTTCTAATCAGTTTACTCTACATGTTGAGTTGGTTGTATTATGCATTTCTCTATCAGTTGTATTTATTACATTTTTTTTTCCTATAACTGGTTGCACAAATTTTAAATGAATTTAGGCTGCTGTAAGCATGTTGCCTACATCCCACTGCATGACCATAAACCCAAAGCCTTACAGGAGGTCCATTGACTATGACCAGGTTGAAAAATGAATTAATCTGATTAATTTAAATTAATACAATTAATTTAATTAACTGAATTATTTTGATCTTCTTTTATCAGATGACTAATGTGAAGTGATGTTACATTTTGCCTTCAATTTTAGGCAGCATCTCGACTGCCTCTAATAGTATTACTTTACCAGGCTTTAAACTCTTAACAGATGTATATGGGTAATCCATATGAGTAGCCCTACGATGATCATTTACTGCTGACTTTAAAAGTGTGCTGATTACTGCTAATTGTTTATGAAATAGAGTCAACCATTTAACATGTTTCTAATATTACTTTCATAATTTTAACAGATTCTGACTGAAACACAACATCCTTGTTCAAAAAGGTGACATTCCAGATGCAGTTGTTGTTTGGAAACAGCAGGTGTTTAGCCAAAGAATCTGACATAACGAAAACATGAGAGGTTTAACTATGTTTTCATAGATGCTTTCTCCAGTACTCTGAGGAATATGTTGGAAAACATTTTCCAGATATATATTTTATGTGCCTCACAAATCTTTCATGCAGTGTTTCCAAACACCCTCTGGTGCCGTTGCACTGAAGTTGCCACTGAGGACGTTTGCTGGGATGAGATTTATTTAAGAAAATAAAATATGAGATTTTTGTGGGGTATCAGTTTTCAATTGTCAGCAATCAAAAATTAAATGACCAAAATAAAAATAATATTAAGCAAGAAATGCTTTTCCTCCACAGAACGTCTGTAGGCATTTGGCCCCCGTCTCCGCCTGCACGCACCGCTCCACCAATGCTGACATTTGCCCTCTAACACTAGAACTGAGTCCCCTGTATAGCTGACTCACAGCCCAAGAGTCTCTTTCACAGAGTGCTATTTAAAATAACAATTGCATACATATCAAATTGCAGACCTCTGGAATTTATGCTGTACGAGGAAATGTGATCAGTATGGATTTGGGAGAGTGTGTGCATGTGTTAGCTCGTGTTGCAGCTGATACCCCAGTCTCCAATCTCTGTGTCACCTGTTTCTTGTTTTCTTCCCTATCTTAGCATGTTGGGGTGATATTATAAGAATGTATTGGTAATATATACATTAATGAAAAGACAATTTAAAAAACAGACGTTTATGCTATTTTACAAGATGTTAAGCTTTCAGATAGAGCTCAGTTTTACCTTTTCAGATGACATGCAATATACCACAAACTGTACAAAACATTATAATTTTGTTGAGATGAAATTGAATTGACAGAAACTCATGACCATGTACTAAATACCATATAACACAAGGCACAGTACAGGTAGGCGTAAATACAAAAAGTACAACAAACACAAAATTTATAATAAGATATAGGAAGTCATTCTCAGAATGCTTGTAATAGCTCCCAGGGTGTGTGGCTTTTAACGGGTATGATGCATGAAAACGTACTGCCGCTCTGGGTCCATGCTACTTGACCATAAACACCAAGAGACATTAAAATATTAAAAAATTAGCATTCATTGCTTCCTTCACAGTGAAGGTGGTTAATTTTTATAGAGCATTACTATGCATATTCATTAAAAAAGATAAATACATAATACCTCTAAATTTTCCAATGTTGAAAGTGTGGACATGTACCAACAAGCTACATTTTGCATGTAAATACTTTGTATAAATGCCATGGCATGACATGGTTGAGCCAATTGAAAGGCAGTGATTAAGCCACACCTTCAGCCTCCCCATGTTACAAGCAGGCTCAGGCAGATATTTTCTGTGGTTCAATGAGCAAATGAGCCTTAAAGTGAGTTTTCCTGGAAAAAACGAAGGTGAATCTGTCACAGGAGTAAGGCTTCCTGACATGCTGAGAAAATCTGTGGGTCCCTTTGATACTTGCGCATGAAACAGAAACCACAACCAAACAAACAAAGAAAAAGAAAAACAACCCTCTTTCTAGCATAAAGGAAAGGGGTGGGAGCTACTCTCATTCTTTTTGCATTGCCATTGCCACATTCTCCTCCTCCCCCCACCCTTCCAACCTCCTCCTCCAAATCACCCATCCCTCAAATTCCCCCGTTTCTCCTCAGACGGCCTCAAAAGATGAGCCCTCTGCGGCCTAATCTCACCAAAGCACGTTCCCCCAGCACAGTTGTGGTGACAGGCCCAAAATCGTTTCCCTCCGCCCCCCACTTTGTCAGCCCCCCACCTACGCCCACCCTCCGTTCCCTGACAGCTACCTTTCAATCCGGTAATCGGGGGGTAAGTAGCTATTTCCATTCAGTCCCCTATTCACGGCGGTCCTTAATGAAAGGCAGGAACGTGTAGCGATGGCCCTAATGGGCTCAGAGACAAGGCCTCCCCATTCTATTATGGAGAGCCTCTTATCAGGAACGTGCAGTGCCACTCCGGCATCCCATTCTCCACCAGATTTGCTCTCTGCCGCCCCCTCCTCTCTCAGCCATCCTCGAAATTCATCCTGTCTCTCCTCTCCACCTCTTACTCACTCTTCTTGCTCATTCTCTCTCAAGAGTTTTCTTGAATAACATTTTAATTTATCGCAGTTTCCTTCCATGGGCGAATCCAAACAGCTATTGTTGAGAGTTTGAGCTCCAGGTCTGCGTAGGTGCATCCTCGTGCTTGGTCATCTTGTGTTCCTCCATCAGCAACACCTCCATGCCATCCTCTATGTCACTGGAAAACATTCAGTAAATTGTTTAGCTGGTGTATGCTTTTTGTAAGAAAACAGAAGTACAGTTGTACCCGAGTATCCTTGAGTATTATATTCCAAGCTCTAGCTCTTTTGCGGCTGATAATAGCAGTTGCCTTATGTAAGCCTTTGTTACTTCCTGATCATATTTCCTTTATGTTTATGGGTCTGTGCATCTCTTGGAACTTCCCAGGACTGACTCCTAGTTAGAGAATACCCATTGGTCTTCAGGAATGCCAATTACTGAGCTTAAGAACCAATTAAAAGCCAAGACATCTCCAGTTTGGTATATCCAGACTGGGAATTAAAGAGTATAATAGCGACTTCCTAGAAGACGTGTGTTGTTGGGTTGTAATTGCTGACTTGTGTATAAAACTTAATTTTTTCACTACTAAAAATTGTTCTCTTTATTTTCTACTCCACAGTACAGTTTCCCACAAGCACTGTACATAGTCCCCATCAGCATCCACTGTTACCAGAACAAAGGAGATGAATCAGTACAGGCATCACATGGCATGCCCACTTCATCATGTTTATGCTTGCCTGTACAGTATGCACTTGGTGGTGCATGATGAACCAAATATTTTTGTAATTTTTAGATTAATTTATTTTTTCTGCTGATGACAGCAGTTAAGAGGATCACTGGATACCAGATCAACAGATATCGGTCACTATTGTATATGTTTTGGACTTTGATTTTGCATTCAGTTTGGAAGCAGGTGAGTAGAGGATTTAATGAATGAATTCTCCCTCACCTTGTCAGGCAAGCCCTGACCTGACAATCTGTTTCCATCCTCTTACCACAATATCCATAACTGATCAGATCATCATGTCATCAAAGACACAGCAGGAGGCAACAGAGCAATTAGTGAACCATTTTTCTCTTCGTGTTTCAGGAGAAAGTCTGGTGTTGTGACCTCAAGAAAGTTACTGAATCTGATTTTAAAATTGCACTTCAATTTAGTGTTGGAAGTTGTACTCACTCTGACTTCTGCAGTTGTACTGAACCTGACTTCATGAGTTAAGTACACAGCCATGTAAATGCCTCTGAATCCATATAAAACTGTAAGCTTTGGAAATGGGTTTGTATAGACGTGTCTGAGCAGACGTAGTAATGTGGCCTGACAACAGCAACTTACCTGTCTGACTGACAGCTCTGTCCAGAAAGCACAATAAGAAGCATGACCCTCCAAAGCAAAACATTGTAAGGATAAATAAGTTTGGTTTCCCACAGCAAACAAAATCATATCAAATGGCTTAGTGCTTCACCAACAACTCCTAAGCTGATAGAACACTGGAACGCAAGAGAACAACATGTAACTGAAGTTCCCTCACTGGGTCTTTTCTGTGTGCACTATCACCTATTACATAAATCAGTGAATAAATGAATAATGAAATTACTTAGGATGTGAAATGAGTGAGCAGAAGCTAATGTGAACTGGCTTCTCCTTCAGACCTGTTCTATCAGGTGTGATACCTGTGAGAAATACCAATGTCATGCACTTTGTAGTTTCACTCATGTGATTCAGCAGGAGGCACAGGACTTAAAGAGATGTTGTCCAGTGTACACCCACTTCCTCTGACCATCCCTGCCTGCCTGCCTGTCCTGGCCTGCCTTTCACTGTTGCCCTCACCTCAAAGACTCTCTTACCATCTTAACCATCCAAAATATACAAATTATGTCTGTACTTACACCAGTGGGGATTTTGGATACACTGTGGAGAGAATTATGCCAGCTCACTGCACCCCTCTCTCTCTCTCTCTCTCTCTCTCTCTCTCTCTCTCACACACACACACACACACACACACACACACACACACACGCATGCACAACAAGGTGAATCTGAAGTTAAATGTATATCCAGCTTCCATTAGAGCTCACTACCAGTTAATTCGTTTACTGATTGCTTAGCTAGAGTTAACTGAAATCTGTGATGTTCAAGGTATAGAATGTAAATGTGCTTTACTAAACCTGACATTTCTACACAGAGAATGTGTGAAGATATGGGATATAAGTGTACTGTTGGTAGAAAGGTGTGAGGTTGAAGAATGCGTGCTTTTTTTAGTATGATGAACATGCATGTATAAAATTCAAGTACTGTAGTTACTTGTTACTGCTTGACAAGGGACTATTAATAACTACAAAAGAACAGAAAATGAAATACACAACTGTTTCTGTGGTTAAATTTGTACTTTATCCTCATGCTTTATGTCTATAAGACCTAAGCTAATTACAAAGAAGAATAAAGTGTTCAAACTCTTCTTAAAACCACAAAAAGAAAAATTAATCCTTCCACATTCCATGCGCATAACTCAGAGCAATATTTGTCTATATGTTGACAGTTGGTTACCATAGAAACGGTAGGAAAGTGCTGGGTCTGGTTCGACTTTGTTTCACTCCCCACACACCTTCCACCCTTTATATTATTTCATCACGTCTCTTCAAAGTGCGCATATACAAAAATACACCACATCTGCACATGCATGCAATAGTTTATTTTAAGTTTCCTCCTGTTTCTTCTGTGGGTTATTAGCCATCCAGCTGTGCTTATGGGTGTGATGATCTGAGCTCTGATTCACTACCATAGTCAAAGAATCTGTGGCCACATTTAATCTCAGAAACATGATCTTCTCCAGGGGTACACAGAACCTTTTCTACACATTTCTAAGTCATATGTGACTGTTTTTTTGCATGTAAATCTCATGATTAATTGACTTCCCACATTGTTCACATAATTAAGTGTTCTCTGTTATTATGCCAGTGTTCCAATGGGTGAGTATCCCTTAATTAACTGGAATTCCATCTTCAACGCTTAAATAAGTGCTTAACTTGTGCCTTATAGTGGATTTTCCCATAGCACCTGGAGAAACTATTCAAGTGAATTGAGTTAATTTGTTTCTAATGCTTGGTTAATCGTGAATCCACTCAGCAAGAAAAGACAGTTTTTTTACTTTAGCATAGAAAAACTGTTGTGAAAAATGAGTGTGTAAAATATATGCTAGATACAAATAAATGTCTCCTGGTGGTAAATTTACAGAAAGACAGTTCTTGGTGCCTTTATCATGACACAAGTAAAATCAGCTTTTTCATTCACCATGACTCCTTAATAAGTTTCAGTTAAAGTGGTAATTGCCCACACTGGTCAATTACTCTCAGGAAGTCTCAGAGCCCAGCTGGATTAGATACAGGTGACTCCCCTGAGCCTGTAAGAACTCTATTCCCTCCCACAGCTAAATCCACCATTGCCAGTAACAGTAGTAAAGAAAAATTTTGAAAATGCACAAAATACTGTAAGTCTGTCGCTAAGTAGCTTGCGTGTATCACTGTCAGAGGTTGACAACACAACAAGTTACACAAGTGCGCACTTCTGTGAGACCATACGTGTTTTTTCTTTTATTTATTTTTTGACTAAAGATTATTAGCTGGCGATGAGATGTTGTAAATTGGGCTGTACCATTAGACCATGAAAAAGCTGTGCATTTTAATCTTTTAGCTGCGCTTGCGTACTTGTGTGCCACTTATGTGAACCCCTGATTATAGCCTTTTATTACGATCGCTGATGGAGCAGAAGCAGGAGACAGGAGTGTGCTGTTGGGTGATCTACATGACGAGGGGTGCATTTCATTATCACACTCCTCCAGTACCAAAGTGGTTACTCTTTGACTGACATCGTTTGGCCTTATCGGCTAGCGCTGGATGCTGGTGGGGAGAGGAGGGGGTTTGCAGCATGGCAGGTTTTAGACCTGGAGGTTGGAACGAGCTCTTAAAATATCAGCAGGCTAAACCACAGCTTTACCGATCAATCCAATTCACCCAGCTACTGCAGCCTGTTCAGATAACTTTATATTATACTGCCACATCTTTTCCAATTAGTTTTCCATGGCCAAGCAGCCTGCCCCTGACCTTGCCCTGCAGTACCCATGGCTTCGCACCCTTTCCCACGGCCCACCCTATAGCACAGTCCCAGGCCTGTCAAATGAAAAATGTCTGACCGTAAAGTCATACAGGGTAACATCACAATATCAGCTTTAAACACATTCCGTTTCCCATTTACTATGAACAACTCCAAGCACCTGTGTAGTGGAAGTAGACCACATCAAAAAGAAACCATGAATGAAGAAATGAAAACGGGAACTTGAGAATGCCCTATTGTTCTTTATTCCATACTATTACTCTCATATTGTTAAATAAACTAAAGCAAGCTAGAAAGCTGTTTAAAACGTTTATTTTCATAGTTGTTTATAATTCTTTATAAATGTTTTAGGTACTATGCTAAAAAAAAAAAATATATATATATATATATATATATATATATATATATATATATAGCCAGTGTGATTTGTTTATTTGAAGAAAAGAAAGAATGTCTGTCTGAGGGCTGAGGGAAAGTAATGTTAGGTAGAGGCTTGAAAGATGGGTGTAAGTGATTAACTCTTACTTGCAACAAACAGTATTGTTGCACTGAAAGGTATGGGTTTTGGTGTTTCCTGAAAACCCACTGTAAAGTGTATATATACATATAATTTTTATTATTATTTTTTAATTTTGGTACAGACAGCAAAAAGAGTCAATATATACAAAGTCTGATTTTAAAAATTCTGATACCAAGAGATTCATGTGTACTTTAACTGAAAAATGTCACATCAGGGAAATTAGTTAATAAATATAAATTCTGATATGAAAATTCAAGACCCATTACAGCACAAAGATGTATAGGGCATACCAAATTAACAGGGACAACTTACAACATGGATTCTGTTTGTAGAGTGTGGTGATGTACTGCCATTTCACAAAGTCCAGCACAAAAGCAAGAACTTCCAGTAGACATCGGCTCTGTGGGTGAAAGTGTCATTTTAATGAGAGATGTCAGAAGAGAACAGAAAGGTAACTAAGTCAAATAACCCCAGGTTCAAACAACGGTATGCAGAAGAGCATGCATGAATCTTGTGGATGGGGTACAGGATTAAAGCACCACATTGAGTGGTGGTCCTGTCAGCTTAGAACAGGCTCACCAAAAATGAACAGCTGAAAACTGGAAACATGTCATCTGGTCTGAAAATGTTCGCGCAAGCAACTGAAGACATATCTCTTCAGGGAGCACCTTAGAACTTAAAACCTTATGCTTTACTTAAATGACTTTGAGACAATTGCTTGACTTAATCGTGCACTTTGATGATAGGACAGCACTTACTGTTAGATTCTCTGATACTGTTTGACCTCGTTTGTGACACGCACATGTACCATTATTCATTATAAGTCGCTTTGGACAAAGGCGTCTGCTCAATGAATAAAATTTAAAATGTGAAAAGAGTCCAACTGAAACACATCAGAATTTGATGTAAAAACCATGAGTCTACGGACCTGTCCTGCCTTATCAGATCCCATCCTGTCAATGGTTTATGCTGTGGATCATGGTGTGATACTGTCAGGAATATTGTCTTGGCACATATTAAACCTTGTAATATAATTTAAGCATCGTTTCAATGGCACAGCATACCGGATTGTTATTGCTGACCGTGTACATCCCATGTGGCCATAGTCACTGCCTGTTCTAGTGCCTACATTAAACAAAATAATGCTCCGTGTCACAAAACTTGTTCCACAAACATTACAATGAGTTCAATGTACTCCAATGGCCCCCACAAACACCAGACCTCAATCCAACAGAACACCTTTGGGATGCAGTGAGACGGGATTGTCGAAGCATGAATGTGCAGCCTGGAAATATGCAGCAACTGCATTATGGTAACAAGTCAACATGGACCAGAATCTCTAAGGAATGTTCTCAGCATCAAGTGGCTGTCTTGGAGGCTGTTCCCTTCTGACTGATTTGAAGCTCTTGCCCAATCTATTTTAATTGGTTAATTGTCTTGATGCTCTCACCTGTATCTTGCTGTGTGCTGTATTTTAGGGCATTGGGACTTGTGTTTGCTGTATTTTTGGTTCATTGAGTTGTGTTAGACTTTGTGATTCCTGTGATGTGCTGATGGGTTTTCCCTCTTTCCCCATGATACTCATCACCTCACTAAATCCATGAAAAAAGGAATTCAGGCTGTGCATGGGCTAAAGAGGTACGCTACCCAATATTACAACAGGGTGCCTAATAAAGTGGCCGCTGAATATTTTAAAACTGACACACATTTCACATTAGTGGTGTACAGCAAAGACACCAGACCCATTAAAACACATTACATCCTTATCAATTACAAACAGTTCTGTAAGTTTGTTCAATTTGTACAACATTAACATTTATTGTTCTCAAATTCAGAAGATGATGCCAGCATTTTAGATTTTTAGAAACAGAGTTAAAGTGGCAGTGGCACTGTGGCATGGTGGTTATCACTGTCCCCTTACACCTCCAGGCCTGAGGCTCAATTCCCACCTTGGGTCTGTGTTTGTGGAGTTTGCAAGTTCTCCTTGTGCCTGGTGGGTGTTCTCCAGGTTCTCCAGTTTCCTCCCAGTCCAAAGACATGCAGGTTAGGTTGATTGGTGTCTCCAAATTGCCTGTAGTATGTGTGTGTGCCCTGTGGTGGGTTGGTGCCCTGCCCTGGGTGGCCCCTGCCCTGTGCCCCATGTCTCCTGTGATGGGCTCCAGGCTTCCTGCAACCCTTAACAGGATGAAGTGGTATAGAACATGCATGAATGAATGAACGAGTTAAAGTGGCTGCAGTATTTTCTTCTAGAATAAAAAGACAGGTAGAGAGCTACAAATTTGGCTGGGGTCTTCCCCCATCTCTCTTGGGGGCATGCAGGATTTCCTTGGTATCGTTTCTGACAGGAGTGAAGCCAAAATGAAAATTTAATGAGCTGTGAACATTATTGTAAGCCACCTCCCTGGATGGCTGCAAATGGATTGGTCTCTGCCACCCAGGATAAATTTGGACATCCAAACATGTGTTAACAAAACACTCGCTAAAAAAAAAGCCAGATCAAACATGAAAGAAATGCCGTGGAAAACTCTGTGAATACTGTTACATCTTGATCTGACATCAGCCTAAGCAAGCAAGCAGTGATGGTCTGCTAATGCTGGCCTCATGCCAACATTGCTGTCTTCTGGCGGGAATGTCCAATGCCTACTTTCCTCGAAGCATTGTACTCAGATGCACATCCTTTTTTCATGCTTATCGCGCAGTCAGCTTTGCCTACGACGTGATCTTTCCCAAGTGATCCATACATGGAACAGGAAGTGGGGGGGCGATGAGGGCTCTAGGTACTTATTCTGCTACATCAAGCATTGTTTTAGAGAATTGGTTTGCAGTGATTCTACACAGTGGTCTTATTCCTAACTCACTGCTTTTTTCTCCTTTTCTATAGTTGGCAGACTTCCTCAGTCACAAAAATAGCAGTTTTTTGTTCCTTACACTCAGTGTCTTTTCTATTTTTGAGTCATCTGTCTCCATTGACCAGGGAAACACAGAAAAACAAATGTGTTGATTATTTCTGCAAGGTAAAAATAGATTTACATTGATGATTGGCTATAACTGAAGGCTTTGGCATCAGGAGGACATTTGTAATGAGAAGTTGTTAGACAAAACACTGGAGCCACAACCAATGCCCTGAGTTTATACCTGTAAAA
The DNA here is from genome assembly GCA_025773905.1 of Chitala chitala. NCBI lineage: Eukaryota > Metazoa > Chordata > Actinopteri > Osteoglossiformes > Notopteridae > Chitala > Chitala chitala. Next base: position 15,927,286 of record JABJVR010000035.1, read on the forward strand.
TACCAGCATGTATCACTTTAAGTAAGTTGGGATACAATAGGAATTAAAAACTGATAATATTTTCAAAGATGTAATCTTCTTCGGTAAATGTTTATTTGCCAATATAACTGTTTTTTGAAAGGACATTGCTTGCTCATTCCCTAATATACATTTAAAATACCACACACATATTAGCCTGTCTGTTTCAAAGCACCTAGACGTTAAGATGTTATTGTAGTAAAATCCAAGATACATCTTATTGCCTGTAGCCAAATTATCCAGTCACGATTACAGGAAAACAGATTTAACACTCAACCCAAATGTGAGTAGTACAGCTGTTGACTGGAGAGCAACTGCACAACTTCAGCTGACATTAGCGGGAAAAGGATTACTTCAGAAACAGCAGGCCAAATTTTAGCAATATCTTCAGATGTGAAGGAAAATTAATATACAGAGAGGAGCCAAATCGTGTTCATTTTTTGGTAGGGCGTTAACGCCTACAAGCTTACATACACCCAGATTCAGTTCTTTCATACTTTTATTTATTCTTAATCAACTAATGTGCTGCTAATCAGTAATTCCACTAATTCGCACTAAAGTCTTTCATTGTGTGATTAATTCTGCTCAAACTGTGCCAAGGACGGAAGGTTGCCAGCACCATCTTGGTCTGGTTGGAAGAGACACAAAAGATTGCTATGAGTCAGACATGAGACCCAGCAAACAGAAAGACAAATGAAGGGGCGGCTTCTGAATGTGTCGATGACAAATTCGCTCAGTCAAATATGTATATGACAATAAACATTAGGCAAGCTACAAGACTGCCGTTTTCCTCCAATTTCCATTTCCCAAACATGCTGAAATCTGTGAATTTGTCTGAGATCAAAAGTAATTCATTGAGTGACCATGCAAATATTTCAGCCAAATAAATTATAGCACTTTTCAAGAACATATGGTAATAAAACTATTAAAAGAATTGATTGCTCAAACATGGAATTAATCAATTAAATGCATTATTAAAGAGTACTATTGACTGGAATAAAGACAAACAGACCAAAATGTTTACAAAAGCCAAAAATGATGGATCAATGCAGTGTGGATTAATTGCAAGAACCTCAGAAGGGATGAATTGTGCCTCTACTTATAACACACGCACACAAAAACACACACAAACACACACACAGACAGACACTCCTATTATAAAAATTAACTACGCTCATCATGCCGTCCTACTGTGGGCTATCTTAAAAAGAAAATAACACAAGAAACACTGTTCATATGAAATAAACTACTGCAAATCTGTAAAGTTCCTCCACCCTGCCTGCACACACACACACAGGAGTTCAAAGGAATGAGTCTGAGTGAGTTCAATGTCAGTCAGCAGAGGCAGGAGAGAGGAGGGAAATGTTGAGAAGAGGTGGAAGACAAACTGTCTTGATATTCTTGATATGTCACTAAATCACAAATACACTTGAAGAGATTTCTTGACCAGAAAAAAATCTATCAAATATACAACATTTTAAGTTAAAGAAAAGTGGAAAAGACCACCCCCCTGCTTTTTGTCTTTTATTTCACTAAATAAAAGAACAAAATAATAGTGAGTTTCACCGGGGGGATTGGGGGCTGCTGAATAGACTTCACCTCTTTTGCAGAGTTCTTTTGCCCCGCCTCAGAGGACATCTGACCTTTGGAGGAAAAAAATAATCATGAAAAGAAGTAATTCCTCAGAGAAAATAATGTGACTTAGGGCCAGTAATGAGATAGGCTGACTCTCAGTTGCCACAGCAACCGCCACCAGTATTACTATACAATATATATGAATGAGGAAAGGACCATCTATTGTGACCATGAGAGAAACAGAGGAGAAGATAAAGACAGAGACCCATTTTGTGGCAGATGGATGAGCCGCTGCAGTATTGCAACTATTGCCGATTATGGGTGCGATTCTGGGAACACTTTGATATAAGAAAAAGTAGCAGAAAAGAGAGAAAGAGAGCAGTAGTATGAAAGACAGCCTATTGAGTTTAAGAAATAATTTGTTGGTTCTCTAGTTATTACACGTAGCACAGATATGGGGTCTTGACTATTTGTAAAGAAGGATTTCTCACTGCATAAAGTAAAGATCAGAAAAGTAGGCAAGGTTGGATGAATTTGCTCTGGGCTCTACTGCCCTTGACCACAGGCTGCCTGGACATCCCATCCTAGATGTGATTATAGGGGAGCTCTTTACAGCATCTCTCTGTGCCACCTGCTCCACCCATTACACCTGCAGAACTTATCATGGAACAGAGAAAACTCCCTCAGCTCACCAGTTTAGGTAGAGTTGGGTGGGTAGAAAGCAGGGGTTTCTCCACTGCACTCTAGAGGTGATGCTTTTATTTTTTCTCTTGAACAGAAAGGAAGGAAGCATTAAAGGAGACACCGCCAGCACTGTTGTCACCATGCAACAAGGACAATGTATGAGCAGTAGGGAAAAAAACTAATTGAAATGAAAAGGAAATTATGTGTTCAGCTTTTGCATCCTCTGTTGGATTTATGCAAGGGGGCTGTTAAGTACACTACTGTTTCAGCGCCCTCTTAATGCCACACATCAATACACATCTTAATTGTTTAACAAAGACTTTTTCAAAGGTAATTCAGGGAAACCAAAGAACCCTTACAAAGAATTTTGACTTTCCAATATACACACCCCACTCTGAAATAGCTGAGTGGATTTAATTTACTAGGAAACACATCTCCTTCCCAGTAGCAACAGTCTAGAGCATGTGGAGAAATAAAAGGAAAAAAATGGATTCACCACATTTAAGTTCTTGTGTAGTAAATTCAATTTATCAGCAGAGAGCTTACATTTGGAGGTAAAATGCTCTACGAACAATGAGTTAAAAACCCTTCAATCTGCTCCCACATTGACTTTGATAAAACGTTTAATCCGCAAGCCTGCAATCTGGCCTCTAGTCCCAGACTATGTTTGGTGCAACAGAAACATGCAATGTAATAAGAGTCTGGAAGCACCCCACGGGGACAGCAATTTGCATTGCTTAGAATATCAGATATACACAATTATTCTGTTCACATTAATACCACAGAGCACATTTCTAATTAATCTCTGTTCTTGGGAAGACTGAGTTGAAATTTTTTCAGAAAGAAGTGTCAGAACAGTGTTTTTTTCAGCGTCTATATCCATCTCTGTCCCCCTTCAGAACCTCATGACATTCTTCTGTAAACAGGAGTTCATACTTTTAGTTTTTTTAGTCACTTTTGTGAATCGGCTGGTTTCTTTGGTTAACTCCATAAGATTAAAACATATCAAAAATGTAAATGTTTTTTGTGCCATAACTTTAGATATTCTCGTTGCAGTAACAAATAGCTCTAAACAAAAAACAACGCAAAGTCCACAACATGTATTGTATTAACAGCAGGTTTCACATGAGATGCCAAAGGAATTCTTCCATTTCTTGGCCATGTAAACAGAGCTACAGGGAAGAGAAGCCTTTTGGCAGGGAGCGGAAGACAAAGCAGACAGTGTAAGGGCAACAGCCTACCTCCCTTACTGTGAGAACACTGTTATCAGCTGCCACTCAACGCAAACCGCCCTGTCGCAACGTTTGGGAATCAGGGGCTCAAGCTTGGCTTGTAACATTGTGCTGTCATGCAGGAAGCACAGTCAACTGCTCTTTCCCATCATTCATTGGGTTTCCTGTGTCATGTTGCCATTTCCTCTGTTTATTTTCCTTTCTCTTTTAAGACTCTTTTTTCAGTTTTTCAAACCACATCCATGGTACAATAGGAGGACTGCATTATCTGGATTTTTGAAGATTTCCTGTCAATAAAGAAGTTTGTCATCTCAGCAAAATAAAAGAATCTGGTGAGCTCTTGTTGACTGCCCTCTACTAACATTTTAAAGCTTTGCATTGAACTGAAATCCCAAGACTCCAACAAGCTGGTAAATGTAGCCATTGTGCCATCAGAAACAAAATGAACCCCAATCAATTTTGCATTAACCGGTAAAGTCAACAGACTTGTCTTCAATGAATGAGCTGTTACTACCAGAAATGGGAGAAAAGAAATTACTTAAAAAAACCAATATACTCTGGGTAATTATGTTTGTTTGTGGGCTTTTTTGAGCTAACCTCTAAATGTAACAGCAATGGGGAAACTAGGAGTCGATTGACAAAGAGCATGAATGATGAATAAAGCTTGTATTGTTCACATTACTACTGCATCATATTAACTACCTTACAAACACATGTGCACAGATATCGCTCCATGTCTATACTCTACATCATAAAGATGTGGAATAAAGCAGAACATTAATTTTTCCTGTTTACAGCATGGCCTTGTATAGATTAGATTACCCACCAATGCCAAATGACATCAGAAGAAGCTTTCATGTCAAAACTATAGAAAATATTTGAATGTGATCAGATTGTTCAAAAACTCAACACCACTGAACCCTTGTCAATGCCTTGTAGCACCAAAAAAGCAAGATTTTGCGATCCACCTCATCTTTTCCATCAGGGGCATACGTTGATTCTCCTTTCCAGTTTCCTCTAGACACTGGAAGCATTTTAAATATTGCTCATCAAGTGGTGATACCTAGCAGAAATGCAGTAAACAGCATTACTACATTACAACTGCAGAAACGCAGTAAACAGCGCGCTACATTACAACTGCAGAAACGCAGTAAACAGCATTACTACATTACAACTGCAGAAATGCAGTAAACAGCGCACTAC
>JABJVR010000035.1:15932097-15949002 GCA_025773905.1 Chitala chitala
CTCCTGCTACCTCACACACCCTGTGACAAGGTCCCACTCTGACAGTCTCTCAGCAGGAGACTCTGGCCTGATGGATGCACCAGATGGGACCCCCCCCAGACACACACACACACACACACATACACACACCACCCTCACTCCACCCCCATAGCTTCTGCCCTGACATGGATAGCCTAGGAAGGGTCAGAAGGCAGACCTTCCAATGAAATGCTTATTCCTGACAGGAAACAAAAGAATACCCCCTATTTCAAATAAGAAAAAACAAGGCAGAGAGGGAGAGAAGGTAAGTCTGAGCAGTCTGAGCTGCTGAAGGTCCAGGATAGGGTGTGTGTGCTGTGGAAGGACTCTGAGAATGGACTTATGGTCATGATAGAACAATCAAACCACACAGGGCTTCACACAGTGAGGAGGAGAGGGAGTCATCACTGCTGTCACTTTTTTTTTTGTGGTTCCCCTCTTGACTGGATGTCCGTTTGTTCCTCATCACTGCTCTTCTCTTCCTGGGCATAATGCATTTCAGTATTCTTCAGTGCTTTTTGAATTGGTGTGCCTGCAATGAGAACTGGCACAAGCGTCTACAATCAATGGCAGGGTTAGTGTGAACCAACTGAGAACAATAGTAACGGTTCAGTTGTCACGGCTGGAAAACGCATATTTCGCATGAGAATCATTGGTCTTATTCTGCACGTGTTGGACTGGTGGCGTTTGAGCCAAGTGCACCACAAACATAAGCGGTTCTCAAGGTTTTAGCAGCAGCACACCCAGGTTGATAGTGCCCCGTCTTCCTCTTTCTGCTGTTCTTCTCAACACATCCATCTCCTACGCTGTCTCCGCTCATGGCAAGGGGGGAGGCAGCGTGATCCATGTTAGATTCCAGCTAGCCGAGGCCACTGCGGCTGGCCAGCCGCCCCCCGGCCCCACACTAAATTAAAGGCCTAATGTGCAATCCTCCTGCACGGCTGACAGCTAATGAAATGGAGAAGCCAGGCCCCCCCAAGGATAGGTCAGTGATGAAGACGCTGCTGTTGAGGGATTCAGCCCAGTGGCTCTCTTCTGTCTGAAAACCTGCACTGATAATGTGCCTGCTCTCCTCTCCACTCTCATACCTTTTGAAGTACTTAAGAAAAAAGGCAAACAATCTTTTCTCAACAGTTTATTGGCTTGGATTTTCTGAGGATAGGCTACTTTGCATGGTAGGTGAAGCATGTGATATTGTAAGGTGTGGATGATGTCCACCCTGTCAGTGTCTCTTCCCTGTAAACTACATCTGACAATGTCGGCAGTGAATTTTGCATATTTCGACAAATATGATGTTCATTCATAAAAATTTTATGCAAGGTGAGCATGCAAGTGTAAGTGCTGTGTGTCAAACTGTTAGTGAGTGAATTTGTATGTCCGTAAATATTTTGCAGATCTCAGTATGATTTGTGCAATTGACTTTGTGTGTGCGTGTGTGTGTGTTGCCAGTCTGTTACCAGTCTCTTCCATCTCCTCTGAGGATTCCGCCAGCTTACACTGTCAGCCCTGCAAGAGGTGTGTTGTCTATAAATAGGCCTCCACCAATTAAAGCTGTTTTTGAGCCACCGCCCCATGACGCCCCATGTAGCTGAATCTCCACAGAGAGGGCTCGTTAGGAGGGCTGTGCAGGAGCCACCACCGTCATAATTAAAGCCTGAAGCCTGACACACACCCCCATGCTACCTCCACACCAGACCACAGTGTTCACACACTCCTCAGGTAACTCTTTATAGAGCTGCAAGGTGTTTATCAACAAAAAAAGGTTTAAGAACAGAACCCCACCAAGCGTCTTTGGTAAGTAGAGTATATTAGTACTGATAATGTAAAGATCACGTTATACACCAAGACCAGGTCATAAGTAAGGGTGACCTGCATCAAAAGCCAATGCTAAAACCTTCCACATTCCAGGGACAAACCTCTGGATAAAATGGCAGATTACTTTTCAGTTTTGTTGCAATTAATTAGTAATTGTTGAAAATCATTTAGGGTTCTCACTCCCCAGCTTCCGCCTTGGTATGGCTCTTGCTTCGACGGCTTAATTACGCCCCAGCCATGTTTGATTCCCATCGCAGGTAGAGTTAGGACTGCTTTCTTTGCAATGTCTATTTATTAGTGGCAGGAGATAAAAGTGTGGGGGTAGAAAACAGACAAGGAGGTGGGGTGGGGGGGACGTCTTTGGTTCTAATTAGAATCAGAGAATAACACACACACGTCAGGGGAGTTTCACCTGGGAGTCCTCTCTCCTCTTCTCTCTGTCTTTTTTTTCTTTCAAATTTAAATTTGAAATCAGGCTCAGCTCCACCACTATGGCATGTTAAAATGAACATAACATGTTCGGCACACAAATTGTGTAAAGGTAATAAATTAATTAATATAAGAAGACAGTCAGGGCTGTTCGCCAGTGGATAGCTAGGCCTTATTGCTCAAAGCAGAATTTTTTGTTTGATGAAGACCTGATGGAATTTCTAACAATAAAGGGAAGTCGTAGCACTGTAGCTCCACCTCCACCTTATTAGCTAACTGCAAAAGTGCAGAACAGCACAAAGCCATCAATAATCCCTTGGTCTCTGCATCATTAATAATCCAGAAAATTCTGCCTGATGTCCAGGACTGTCTGTTTGCTGTTTCTAAAATGGCTGTTTGTTGTCTGAAAAGCTCTGCCTTCTGCTGAAAAGTCTGCCTGCTCTGCAGAACTTTCTTCCTGTGATCCAGGAACATCTACCTCTAACTCAGGAATACATCTCTGCTATCCACAAAATTTTGTCTGCATTCCAGAAAAACTTTATGGCCCTCTTACTGACACAACTACACAAGTACACAATTGGGAGAAATATCCTGTGTTAAAAATATTAACTAGAAAAAAAAGTGCAGAAATAAAATAGGAAATGAATTGTAAACACCAGCAAAAGAAAATGTGGAATTTATTGGGTTTTCATGAGTTGAAAACATTTTTTGAACAATCCAGGAAGTCACACCATTGTTTTACTAAAGACTGGACTGGTGCTAATGAAAGAGTTTTATTTATTCCATAAAGAACAAATAATACCAAAAAAAAAACTATTTTGATGTAAATGGAGACTTTATGGTAAGTCTCCGTTCCATCTCCAGGGGTGGTAACAGGGATCAAATATAATTAGAGAGAGAATGCTATTGGATACACACCTTGAACACTCTGGCTCCCCACGGTCTCAATGAGGATTTGGGTCTGTTGGGGTGTGTTTTTTGTAAATATATTTTTTGGAAATATTATTGTTTGTAATGCAGTTCATAACAGGATATCGAAAGACTTTTTTATACATATTTCCTACGCACTAACCTGAATATTCTTCCTTTCATTTGATAAAACAATGTGTTTCATGTAAATATATTAAATTGTATAAAAATTCTTTTGCAAATGGTTGATATCGGGATATTGTAAGATGTTTTGTTCATGCTTTTTGTAAAGGTTATTTACACTGTTTTGCTGTATATGTTTTTTAAAACAGACTCCAAAGATCTAAGGGTAGAAGTTTGTTTGCATGAGTTTTTCACCTGTGCACTTCCTTGATCTACATCCTTTTGTTTGTAGTCATGTGACCGATTGCTGCACTTATAAGGAGTGATCCTGGTACATGGTTCAGGTGATTACACACTGAAGAAGGACTACCTGTCCGAAACATTTGTGTTCAGTTCAGTATTTCCTTATATAAAAAAATGTTCCTTGGTATAGAGAGTGCTGTCCTCTTTTCTGTTTTTTAGACTTTATAGTAACCAGCAGATGTACTTTATGTGGTGATACTGTACTTCACTGGTGTTTTTTATGTTTAGGAGCCTAAATTTATCTTGTTTTGGCTTTGACAAACAATCAGTTCAGCTTTGTCATGTATTTCAAAGTAAATGTATCCATAGCATCCAGGACGATATTAATGATGTGACATAAAAAAACGCCTAACGAATTTAGGGGCTATAATATGCAGAATAAAAGGTACTGTTGTTTAGGCCCTACCTTTGCTTGTCTTTCTCCGCAATTACAGTGAAATGAGAAAGAAGCCAGTGAAAATGTATAACAAATAATGTTGGAAGGGGTTGCTTTAACAATCTTGGGTTGCTTTAATGTTCTTATAGAAACAAACTGTACAGATTTATGGTCAGAGTGAAGTCTGTGCCATCAGGCTGAATTCAGCCCTAGTACGAGGACTGTTGCTGGATTTCCTGTATTTGTTGAGAATCACAGGTTGGCTGGGTGCTACTATATAAAATGCAAATTGGACTCATGGCACTTTTTCTGCGAAGCTGTATACATTGCCAGTGTCTGTCTAATATCCAGAAAATACAAAAAATTGCTCACTAATTTTTGAGTAAATTCTCTCTAGCAGCTCCAAGTTCATAGGCATTAGAAAGTATGCAGAGATGCAATTCAATTTGAGGGCATGATTGCTTAATAAAGTTAATGAAGGTATCCAAGAATAACGTGCTTAAAAATGAGCGGCTGGTAAACGCTGGAGTCTGCCTTACGTAATGTAGACCCCTCCTCTTGTTATTAGCATCAAGATTAGTGCAGCCCAGAGCTCATTACACTCCACAAAGTAGCCCTGGTGAGTGATATCAAGTGCCTCTATTTAGGGACAATCTTGGGATCACAGTAATCACAGTGCCGCTTAACTGAAGTTGAATAAAATCTCAGGCCGAACAAGAACTGTCATTAAAGCATCTAATTCCTACCAGTTCTTCTTATGGTACACATGAAAGAAAAGACAGAACACTAAAGGTCTTTAGCAGCTTCATTGAAACTCATGAAATCTCGCACTCTGACCCAGTGGTGCTTAAGTGGAAATAAAATTTGAAAATGTTCAAATTATTTGTAGGTTGTCCATTGGTCTGAGAACTTTAAAGTCTCCCTAATCAGCAACCATTGTTCCTGCTGTGGGTTCCTTTGGGAAAACATAGTCACACCATGGACCATCTTTGCAATTTTAGTCACAGGAATTTCAGAGAATTTGCATACAGTATGTACTAACCAGCTGTATCCCTGTAAATCTACTGATGTCTATTTAAACAATACCTATCATGTTTGCTGTATCTTTGTAAATCAAACGTTTAGGCTGTAAACAGGTCCCAGCATACTTGTTCTATCAGTATAGATTTTGTGCTTTGTCTGTAAACAGCACCCACTATTTCTGCTATATCTTTGCAAATCTAATGTTCTGTCTGTAGACTGCACTTATATCTGCTGTATATCTACAGAATTGATGCTGCCTGAGTATGGTACACATCAGGCTGCTATAGCTGAAACTGTACCGTTCAATGGCTAAGGTTGCTTTACACCAGCCCAGCATGACTACCCACGTGTTTCTGGAGCTGAACTACCAACATGTGAAACGTGTTCTTCAGCAGCAGACAAATGTCCATTAAGCCAGATAACTTGGGCCGCCAAGCAGATTGGGGTAGAGCACCAGGCTGGGAGGTAGAAGTCCCTCCTAGTCCCTGGTTCAAATCCCAGCCAGGTGCGTTCTTGAGCAAGACACTCAGCGCTAGCTCCCCGGGTGCCATGTGGCTCCCCCCAGGTGGATGGGTCAAATGCAGAGGACAAATTTCATTGTGACATGTATGTGCAACATGTATATGTATGTGCAATGACAATAAAAGCTGATTATTATTTTCACCTATTTGTATGTAAAAAACTATAGACAAAAGTTTATAACAGTACAGTGGAGAGACATAAATCTGTCTTTGACTGTATCCATTGATGCAGCTACTGTAGACATTTTATAGCAGTAGAAGGGTACAACAGCATAAGTTGTAACTGAAGACATTTGATCATATGTCTGATTGCTTAATCCACCTGCTGCTGGGTCACTTTCACCAGCATTTCACAGGTTTCCCCTGCTAAAAATAACTGTCAAAATATCTTAGCAGTAGGAGCAAAGATTATGGGGTTGGTGCAAGCCTTTTTCTGTGTTGTGTTAAATGGCATTTTGAAATATTAAGTGCTGGGTCTTTTCAGTGAAGGGTATGGAGTGGACCACACACTCTCCAGCCCATTGGTCTTTCTAAAACAATAGTAAAACTTGAGCAAAGACAGACGATAAAGAGTGTATATCTTCCACAGTTGATCTGAGGACAGCATATTCATGGTTTGCTGCCCCCAAGAGATCCCCCCACCCTCATAGTTTTGTGCCTTCATCATGAACCTATTAACTTGCAACTCAGTCACAGCCAGACACATGGTTACAGAGGGCACCATAAAACGCCAGTTTTTAGGTAGCATAAGGGTGACGTGCCCAGCTGAGTAAACACATATCTGTTAAGCATCTGCAGACCTAAAGTAAATGATAACACACTTCACATCCACAGAAATGCAGCAAGCTGGGACCACGCAGTGCACCTAGGCTGTTAGACACTCATTATTACTATTATTAAAGAAGAGCATGCAAACATTGAATAAAGTGCCAATGAGCCAAAACACAAAGCTTCATATCCCAAAGCAAGTCTTTCCAATTCACATTAGCCAGATAAGTATTAATAAAACCTATTGTTTATCGTTAATTAGGGTAAAGTGTCAACACATCATCCCCAGTTAGTCAACCAAATTAAAAACAAAAACAGTTTTTTTTTTTTTTTTATTCAAAACTTTAAATTAGAAAACGGTCTTTTTAAAGTTTATAGTATATGCTCCACTGAATTCATTTTCATCATCGGGGATATAAAGACACAGTAATAAAATGTGTTGAGTCTGAGACAAAAGTCCAGCTGCTATAAGCAGCAGAAGAGTTAAACTGGATCACCAAGACAGCATCATGAGCTGGGGGTGATGAATGTGTGTATGTATGTATGTGTGTGTGTGTGTGTGTGTGTGTGTGTGTGCGTGTGTGTGTGTGCACTCAACTCATTTTTTCAACCTTTTCATAACCCAATACAAGCTGACAACATTAAGTAAGAGATGTTGTGTGCGTAATTATGTAATTGTCAAAGGCTAAATATATTTTGAAAGCCCTTGAGCCAGTCATTTGTACTCTTATTTGTGACAGTTTTTTTCTGCCACCTATGATTTGATAACTTGACGTAAAATCACAGCTATTGAGTGACAGGGATGTCAGTTGACACCTCCACACTACTGGGTTTGGATGTAGTTGCAGCTCTGTGTTTGTGCAAATTTAGTGTTCTTCATTCCAGGTATTCTTCCAGGCATAGCTGGCCCTGGCCATAGGCTGTATAGACCAGTGGTAGGACCGCCATCCTTCCGTAGCAGCACCACTGGGTATGAATACAGCAGTTAGTAGTGGAATTAGTTGCAATGTAAAGGGCACCAGCTAAAATCTCGCCTGGGGCACCAAACTGATCAGGGACAGCTCTGGGTATTGTGACTTCTTCCCAAAGTCAGGCCACTTCTGTGTGCCCGTGTTTTGGCTTGCTCTGTGGTTGGCTGGCATCCAGTTGCACCCTAATCACCAGACTAGAGTGACCCTGACAGGTGTTGAGAGTAGGTGAGATGTAATGAAGAAGAGAAAAGGTAGGTAGCACTGACGCTTCTCTGATTTTCAGAGCTCTACTGGCTAACCTTCCCAGATGTTGTGTCACCTTCATTTCAGCATCACATGTCACCAGCTACCTATTGCTAACACAACTGTATCATTAAACAGCGCACGTATTTGTTGCTTGTGTATGTGCAGATTTGAGGTCACGTCTGTTGGACCTCTAATAAAATAAAACATTTTTGTGACTTAAAGGAAGAAAACCATGATGGTTTAATTTCCAGGATGTGAACTGTTGCTGTGCTGTTAATTATGATTCTCAAACTATTTAAAGAATATTTAACTGCTTAACGTTGACAAATATGCTGTGTATGATATTGCAAAAAAGCATTTGCTAATCAGTTAAATAATTATTAATGTCTGACACATTTATAATAAGCTTCGTAATTTATGCAAGGGCTAGAACCTTGTTTTTGTTTCTGGTGTTTTTACGACCAATCCATTACTGACTTAATGTGAACAGAAATGTCCAATAGCGTCACAGTTTTTTAATAAATTACAGATAGAATTGTACTCGGGCTATTTAAGATGTGTTTGCCTTGTTGATAATTAGCATGCCGGCAGATCCCCATGCCAGAGGATGCAATTTGGGGATTTTAAGCCATTTGTTTTTATCTCAGGTATTAACCCCAATTTACACCTACGCACAATATAATCACCAACAAATTCTTTTGCATTTCCCCCTCTCCAAATGTGCATTTGTTTTAATCCCTGGAAACTAATTAAGACTTTCATAATTATTGCTCTACACTGTTTACTCACTTTTTTCTCTGGTAAAGCAGTAATCTGTGGAAAAAAGACAGGAAAAATTCCTGCGACAAAGCTGCCTTTATTTCTGCATGAGAGAATCAGGCCTGGAGCCTTCAGTGATTACTGACCACCCTCTAGAGACCCCCTCTCTCTTTTTTTCCTTTTTGGTCAAGACCCTAAAAATACCTCACATTCTTCCCACTCAAATGACTGCTACACGACCCAGCCGAGAAAATAAAGGAATGGAAAGTGGAGAGCAGGATAACAGAAAGAAATCTTGTTATGTTTGTACATATTTAAAAATGTTTTTACACAAGACGCTGGCCTAGATCATTTGTATTGTAGGTCGGAGTCACCAGTGGGCTCATTGCAGTTAATAATGATGTCATCACATTGCTCATCCCATCATTACAAATTTTACATTATCCATTGCTTTCATAGTGACATTATAAAACTTTTCAACAACTATTCACTTCAGGTGTTGTCCCTATTTTGGCCTAATGAAAAGGAACATCTGAACCTAAAGAAAGTAGTTGCTACACCTGTTCTTCAATGTGAATTGCTCTTATGTCTTGCTGTACTGTCGGGGGGTGTGAGCTGACTGGCCACGTGCCACACTGAGCACAGGGTCCTGCCAGCGTGGACTGTGCATCACCTGGAACTGGAGACGTGAGGTCATAGGACGAAACTAAATACAGGCCCCAAGATGAATAATTCAGTCCAAGCTCTTCATTGATAAATAAACCACAGAAAGCTGCTTAGAAAGGACACCAGGCCTGATTAAGAACCAGGAAATGACAGCAAACCTCCCAGCATCTTTCTCATTTTCATTAATTGGACGCCTTTTTCATCCCAAATGTGTGCTGCACTTGTGCAAATAATAATAAAAGAACCCGAGCCATGCTGCATTACAGCAAGTGGCTCTGATTCAAGTTGTAAGGGGTGGCTGGTTTCTGAATCTAAGTCCAGGGTAGTCATGGGAAATGCTTTGGTTTTGAAGCACATGCTCTGGTTGGAGAGGTCCAGGACTTTTGTATGCCAGGACTCTTCACAACAGAGGAGACACGTATGGGCTGGAAGTAAAGTGAGTGCTTTATGACTCTGTACTCAAACACCCATGACAAAAAGGCGTACCGGGACGAATTCAGTGCTGCTCTCAGACACTGTTACAGTTGGTAAAAGACTGCTAGCTGTCCTGTCAGCAGAGCCAGCATGTCAAATGTTCTTCTTTCCAAGTAGCAGGTGGAAACATTTACAGTGAGTTGCTTAGCAGACAATTTTATGTAAAGTGACACAGGCCTTAGCTGTGCATACAATTCTATAATTTATCTGAGTGATTCATGTTTCTACAAGATAAAACAGTAGGCCTTCTGTAGCTTCAGCTAACAAATTTCCGGTTTTCAGTCTTACACAATATTCTACTTGTTTCCAACCAGAAAATGCTTAATGCAGCTCTGCTCCTTGACCAAGTGGGAATAGAATAGCTTTATCACCAGGTATACAAAGTCATGAGCTTACAAGCTAACAAGAAATGGGGGTGTTTCAAATGGGGAGGGGAGGAAAAGAAAGACATGGGACAGATGGGGAAAATGTAGGAAACTCAGACATAGGGAATTAAGTGGAGGTGTGGGGGAATGTGCAGTAGTAAAAGGGAGACATAATTTCTCCAAGGGGAGGAGACAGCCCCATCATTGTAATCTGGTACTGATTAAGTTGTGTGTAAGAACAGGTCAGCCTGGGCGGAGGTTGTTTGCATGTCAGTGTGCAGGAGGAAGTGTGAGTAAGTAACAGTGCATCTCACTGGCAGGCCCCGATACATTGTTTAGCTCTGCTGGTTAACACAGCTGGGTTAACTGTTTATTCAAATCTTTACCATGTCCCAGTAAGGACATACAAAACATGGTCCAAGGCAGAAAAACTGGTGAAACGGCAACAGGATCATGGGCAGCCATGGCTGACTGATGCACATGGGGAGTGAAGTCTGGCCGGTATATTCCAATCCAATAGAAGAGCTACTGTAGCTCAAATTGCTGAAAAGGAAAATTTATTGTTTTCAAATTTTATTTATTTACAATAATAATTAAAATAATACAAGTTAAAATACAGATATAAAAATTATTAAAAGACAAATAATACAATACATTAATTACTCAAGATTTTAAAACACACAATAATATCATGCTATAAATGGGTTTTGAAACGTGTTTTAAATCCAGCACATCAGGCCATCTCGACCTTTAAGTTGTTAAAAGATCAAAGTGGCTGTGCCCAATAATGATAAATAGCTCAAAATGACCTTTGATACTCCAAATGGCTAAAAACAAATTTCAAAAGGAAAGTGAACCAAAAACACTAAAGGACGCACCACACGAAGACATCCAGCACCCACTAAACGTATGCTCATCCAGTGGTGCTCCACTTACCTCTTGTGGATGAAACAGTGTCACTTTAAGAAACCGGACAGGACCTACTGCTCAAAGAGGCCATCGCTACATGGAAGCCCCACCGAGTGATGACCTGCTCATCCTAAAAGTTATATTAGCACAGATCTTTTGAAACAAACCCCAGGTGCTCAAGTCCTTCTGTTGATGAGCGCTGTCCTCACATTGCAAAGTTCACATTTGGTGACACTTTCAAGCAGCCACATTCAGGACAGGGAGGGAGTCTGAGCACCCTGAGGGGTCAACACGAACTGCGGATCTAGCATCCTGCACAGATGAGCCACGTGTCTCCAGACACCTTGCACAAACCCACAGTCCCAAAACACATGTTTGATGGTTTCATCATCTGAACAGTCAGGTCTGGGAAAGCCTGGGTGCCTGGTGAACTTGTGTCTACACAGGACATCCCTGACCGGCAACTTGTAATGAATGCATTGCCAGGTTCAGGCCGTTCAGTGGAGCCCTTGGGCTAAATCCTGGTCCACACATCCTCCTCCAAGCCCAAGCCAGCACGAGTGCCTCTCTGCTCTTGCATAGCCTTGTACAGGACATGATGCTTCGAGGGGGCCTCTGGTTGAAAAGCCTGCCGAAAGAGACTTACTACAACTCACTGCATGGCTATGGTGGTCTGGCAATGTCTTGGCTTTTGGGCAGGCTAATTAGCTGGTGCATGGGCCAAGACAGCCACAACCACAAAAAGTGCTAATGGGGGTGCTCGAGGGAAGCCACCAGATATGCACAGAGCTGGGAAAAGAACAAGCAGTCTGGCTTAAGAAGGAAGTCAGGAACATCATTCCCCCCCCTTGTCTATGCCCAGATACATCACTTCTGTACTTATATCTGCCCTTCCAGACAAGATTAAACACATCTTTTGTTAGGCTATGTTGCAAATAGCAGGGCATGGGGTAAACATAGGCAAGGTAGAAGAAAGTAAGAAAAATATCTACTTTAAGACCTGGCCTTCCACAGCCCCACCTTACATCTTCCAACGGCTAAACACTTTTCCAATTTTAATCAGATAGCATCTCCTGCTAAGAATTAGACCCCAGTACCTTTAAGGGACCATCCCCAATGGTGAGACCTCCAGCTGCAGCCCTTCTGGCCTTCCAACTGACAAAGTATTTGACCACTAACTTGACAAGGTTCAACACAGCTCCAGAGACTACTCTGAATGCCTGAACCAAGTCCAATTCGTGGTATCTCTATCCTCTTGTATCCCGGCCCTAACACGTCCCAGAATAATGAGTAAAAATTCACCAGGAGTCCATCGAGGCCAAAGACCTTGTGCAGGTGCACTGTGTATTCTAACATCTTGCCGAGTAACTCAGTCAGCTCTATGAGAGCAAAAGGGGCCTCTAAGCTGTCCCAAGCATCACTGGGAAGATTAAGCTCACTCACTCATTATACCGCTTTATCCAATTCAGGGTCGCGGGAAGCCTGGAGCCCATCCCAGGAAGCACATGCCAGGGGACACCCTGGGCAGGGTGCCAATCCATTACAGGGTACGCACACACACACTATGGGCAAATTGCAAAAGCCAAACAACCTAACCCACATGTCTTTGGACCATGGGAGGAAATAGAGAACCCAGAGAAAACCCACAGAGCACGGGAAGAACAAGTAAACTCTACATACACACAGACACGAGATGAGTATTGAGCCCTGGGCCCAGAGGTGTGAGGCAACAGTGCTAATTGCCAAGCCACCATGCTGCCCTAGATTAAGCTCCATGAAAGATAAAAAAACACTTGCCTATGTCAAAGTCTGTCTCTCTCCTTTTTAAAAAATTAGAATTAAATTTCTTTGGGCATCCATCAGCATCCAGGCCATGTCTGAGAAGACCCTACTCTCAGAGTTGTGGAGAGAGGCGAGGGACCTCTTCTGTTGGGTCTTTTGAACCCATTGGAAAATAAGGGCGGTGCACTTCTTGTTCTTGTGCACTTCTTGCAAAGTGTAACCTGGTTTTAAAATGGAGAGTTACAGCCAACTGCTCGTGCAGAACCCTAAACCTAGCCTGAAGGGCCCACACATTTTCACGGTAAAGTTGCCCCTGTTAGTTTGGCAGTGTATACTTTTTGCAGCACATTCTCCAAAATGTGGATTTTGTATAGCCTTCAGGCTTTATGTTAGCTGCAGTAGCGGATCGTGATAGCTTAAACCCTGTCTTTAACGCTCTTCCACCACGCAGCTGTGAAGAGGTAGGCTGCCTTATAGCCATGCCATATCAAAAAGTGTTCCCTAAAGACAGACTGATATTGTCTCCCTTCTAAAATCTACACGTTCAGCTTCCAGTAGCCCCTATTGAAGATAGAGGCATTAAAGTAATCTGTAGCCTCCAACGACATGTGGTTGAAGAGCCATGATGGAGACAAAAAGGCCCTGATAAAAAGCCAACTACTGGCCCCATGGATGTAGTGCTAGGTAAGTCCCAGATCTGTGGGGTTGCAAAATTTAAAACTGTCAGCAAGGTCTTGTTTGGTGCTGACATCCTCACCTACTAAAATTGTGTCTTTGTGACACAAAATTGAAACAATTCCTCAAAAAGGGTGATGCAAGATAAGGCCTCCACTACAGCATAGATGCACATCACATGGGTGTGCTGTCCTCTTAAGGTGGCACCCACCCCCAGTGCCCTTTTGAAGGCTTAGTCTCCAAACAGTATGCTGATCCCTGCTGAATGGATGCTGTCTATGGTCTAGTGAGACTCACTCCTCTTCCAATACTGCAAGAAGCGAGCTGCATCCTGCTCATCCCTCAGGTGGACGTCCTGCAAACAAAAACAGAAGGGGGAGGATGCCAAGTCCTCAAAGACGACAGTCCTTTTGAAAGGATTCCTCAACCCTTTGACGTTAACTGTAAAATCCACCATTGGAGTACAAGGATTAAAACACTAAAAAGAGTTAAAGTTAAAACACTAAAACCCTCAAACTAAGGAGACCCAGGATCTCCCTCCTCACTGACACCCAGCATGGCCCCCAACTCAGACAGGAAGTCCTCACTGTTGGGAACCCCAAGGGGCCCCACATAGTTCCTAGGAAGTATTGTGGAAGCCCTTAAACTCGGCCAACTTACTCTTTCTTCCTTTGGGAGAGGAGATCAGAAAGGTTCTCCTCCTCAATGGCCCCCACAGTTTTGGAGGTACCTGGCAGCCAAGCAGTCTCCCTCCAGGCCTTCCTCTTGTTTGGGTTCTTGTCCTCACGCTTCCTTTAGTAACCACCACTGTCAGGGCTCAGTCCAACTCTGGCTGAGGCTGCCCGGTAGGAGCCAGAATGTCTGAAAAAGTTAATGCTGGTTGTGAAATAAAGGTGTTAGAATACACAGTGCATCGCAGTTTGCTCAGTATGGAACTGCATAGCCACAGACATGTCAGGGTGCCCATGGTGTCCACTGCCAAAAGTACCTACAATGGGCAAGTGAGAACCAGAACTGGAACATTGAGCAATGGAAGAAGGTGGCCTGGTCTAATGAGTCATGTTTTCCTTTATATCATGTGGATGGCCAGGTGTATGTGCATCACTTACCTGGGGAAGAGATGGCACCCAGTAACACTATGGGAGGAAGTCAAGCCAGCAGAGGCGGTGTGATGCTGCAATGTTGGAAAAATGGTTAAAGAATGGTTTGAGGACTTGGTCTTCAAATTCTCCAGAGTTCAGTCCAATTGAGCATTCATGGGATGCTAGAAAAACAAGTTCGATCCATGGAGGTCCCTCCTCACAGCTTACAGGACTTAAAGGATCTGCTACTGACGCCTTGGTACCATATACCACAGCATACTTTCACCATTTTAATGGAGTTAAAGCCTTAATAGGTCAGAGCTGTTTTGGCAGTAAAAGAGGGGGGCTACTCAATATTGGTCATAATGTTGTGGTTGTTCATATATTAACGTTTTCACAATCCGAGAGAGAAAATTTCTCTTCGCATATAACCAATTCCATAAGGGGGGGCCAGCCACGCGCACTGCCCAGGGAGCTAACAACAAGGGTGCTACAAAGGACAAACCCGAGTCAGTTGGGATTTGAACCAGGAGACTCCCACATCCCACCTTTGAGTTTTACCCATTGAGCCACCAGCCTGCTTAAATGAAGGTGTACAATTATTTAGCAAACTGAACCACTGTTGCACAAAAAGTATTTTTCTCATGAGCTGCAAATAGTGAGATTGTACAAAGGAGACTGAATGTCTTCATGTGTCCTCTCTTTCAGCATGAACACAGTATGTTCAGCCATATTTTATTCACTTGCTGGGAAAAACATGGTGGCAATTAAATGAGTATCTTTTAGCAGTGAGGCAGCTCACTCTTACCTATTTGTTTGTCTTTCGAAGGCTCTTTCCACCACTAAGACGTCTATAAACCTTATGTTTTATCAGCAAGTTTCATGCCAGCTGATGAGCTAGATAGAGACACAGATATAAAGATACAGATACAGCCTGAAACAGATTAACTGTATTATTTACCTATACTTTACCTAGCAAACATGGAAGTGACAATGAACCCAACAAAAGGAAGTCAAAACAATAAAAATCATTATGTTTTAGGTGCTAAAGTGTACTGTCTCATATGTGTGTTCAGAGTTTGAGTGCTACGTGAATCTACTTGTGCATACCAAGCTTTCTCTACACACCATTAGGTATCTTTCAGAAGAATTTTAGAAATACAGTGAAACTAGTTTGAATCTCAGCCCTGGGGCCTGTTGAAGTTGCGGACAGTTGTCAAAGCCTGCATGTCCAAGTAGGCCCTGCTTCCTCCTGACCCCTCCTCCAAGAGGGGGCCCCAAGCAGTCACATCCCCTCCAATTACTGACATCCACAGGCCTTTGAAGGAGGGAAGCACGAGTGAAGAATAGCAGAGGTCAGCTTGCAGATGGGTGGGGGTGGGGGGGCTGACGGCTGAGGCAGAGAAAAAGAAAGGGAAAAGGAGAAAAAGCAAAGAGCAATTTGTGGCATTGATGCCTCTCAGCCCCACTCCCCCTGACAGAACCCTAATCAGGAGCAACTGTTTCAACAACAAAGAGAAAGAGACAGTGAGAGTTCAAAACAGGCTTCCGATTGAAAGACTGAAAAACACGTGAAAGCCGGTTTTGGTCAGTTCAGACCTGTCCGACTGCAACAGTCTCAGGAAATTTTCCTTTTGAATTATTTTTACACCATCCCATTCATACTGAGAATTTTCCAGAAAACTAGATAACACTTTGAGATTCATCCAAATTTGAAATATTTCACATTTTCAAATTTAGACCTTAATCAAAACGAACAGCCCTAAAATGTGTAAAGTTAAGCGCAAGATGAAGCAGGCGCCTTTGTTTGTTTTTTACAGAGAAACATGTTGACGCTCCTCGGGTTACTGCCTGTTTCTCTTTCCTTGCAGAGTTGCACTTTTTTCCGCTGGGAGATGATGTGACATGACTTTCTGGAACATGTGACCAGACCCATCCAGCCTACATAAGCAGCATGAGGGCTGTCAGTCCTCCAAACGCTCCTACTCCATCACACGCTAGCATACACCGATTCCCACCAGGGCTGGATGCAGGACCAACCACAGCTAATGAAATCTTGGGGCTGAGGTTAGACAAGGCTTTTGCCATGGATACCAGACCAACAACTGTCAAAATACATTTGGAGAAATGTAAACATCTGTTATGAGCTCATCCCTCTCTTTTCAGGTATCAGTGAGCTAGCACATATAGCAAGGACCCAAGCCTGTAGCTTTGACCTAGGGAGGGCAGAGAACCAAGGGCTGCTGGGATACATGTGGGCTGCACTCAGCTGAATGTGGTACGTGATAATGGGCTGGGTCAGTACCTTTATGAGTTCAAGGTTGGGATGAGTTCCTCAGGGAAAGGGGTGGGCATGAAGCAAAAACATCTTTTATTCCAAAAATTGCCATTTCATGAGAAACTGTTGGAGAAAATATATGAGTGATTCATGTTTATTTTTTATTTAACCACATTTCCACAAATTCCACCAAGCTGTGAAACTGACACCTTCAGAGAGCACTGACCCTGGGAACCAGTCAACATCTTCACATTGTTGTGGCTTCAGGAGGTGCTTACCCCCACGACACACACACACACACACACACACACACACACACACACACACACACACACACACACACACACACACAAGTAAAAAAAAATAAAGAAAAAAACAAAAAAATAATATATATATGTATATAGTAACTCACA
>JABJVR010000035.1:15950674-15963576 GCA_025773905.1 Chitala chitala
CCTCCTTCCCAGGCTCCTCCCCTCCTTTTCTTTCTGTCCCTCTGAAAGGTGGAGTGAATAGAGAGCCCGTTTCAGGGCAAATGAATGAAGGAGCTGTCAGGACCCCAAAGTCCTGTGAATCCCCTAACACATGTGCTGTATATTAACATATGAAGAAGGGCCAGTATCCCCACACTGAGACACCCCCACCTCTGGGGTTTGCAAACAGTTTGACTTGCACAAACCCCCACCACCACCATCATTCCGGTGCCAGTAAGCACAGAAATTCACACATAGGGAAAACTGTGAGATTTGGGCACTCTGGGTCTCCTGGGTGTGGACCTGAGGTTTGTGAACATCATGCTTTCCAGTGTCTGCACACCTCCACCGTGGAACTCGTGCCAAGGCCTACACTGAGAGCCTGGATTGAGACGCAGATATGGGATAATCCCTTTGCCCCAAGGAACCACACCATTCAAGCACTGCTAACTCTCTCAATGTCAGCACTAATGGAGAAACGGGAATCTGTGTTTTCAAGAACAGGAGAGGAACAGCAGTGGGGAGGAGGGCCAGGAGCAAAGAAAAACCTGGAGAAAAAAAAATCGAATTAGTCCCACAATGGTAATAAAAACAAGACATCCACCGGAATAAAAATAGGAACTCTGTGCGACTTCCAAATACAAAAACCATCACGTTGTAGTTAGGCAAATTGGAAAAACAAGTGCAAAAATGTCAGGAGTCAGCCAAGGAAAATGTACCTTCGCCCTGCCTGTGCTGGGACCTTCTTTAGACTGCTTTTCCTGTTAGACTTTCCCTCTCCGAGACACATGCGTCACATGCTGTAGTCTGAGGTTTAGCCACGCTTAACCCCTTGTGCACCAATTTACCATTCTACATAAGAGGACATCAGTGGTGCTTGCATTATTACCAGACTTTCTGGAGATTATGGTGAACAGTTGTAGCCACACCACCTATGGCTGATTGATTGATGGATGGATTGATTGAGTGATTAACAGACAGTCTGACTAACAAAGTGGCACAGGTAAACCCCACGTCACCAAGCCAGGCATGCACCGTGATTGTCATGGCTGCAGAGGTGTTTGCAATGCATTGTGGGACAGGCTTCACAGCCTAGCATGTCAGCATGCACAATGAGAAAGATAGGAGGAGACATAAAGAGAGAGAGAGAAAAGCCATCTAAACTGAGACAAGGGAGAAGCAATGGCCCCCTCAGACATTATTAATCCCTGCCAGAGCATTAATATCAGGCAGTCAATAAGCCTTAATTAGGGCCCTCCAATGGCCTAGGCTGTATCATTAGCTAATTGGGTTTGTTTATGTGTGTCAGGGGGCATCTGAAAGAGAAAGAAGGAGAGTGGAAATGGGAAAGTAAGGGAGGGCAGAGACGGAGGAGAGGGCCTGTCTCCTCTTATGCTTTGTGCTGTATTGACAAGTCCTGTAGTCTGTCCCACAGGGCGAGCAACCCACGTGCTCTAGACTCCGTTCAGACACGCGCATGAAATAACTTGGACTGAACTTCCCGCCTCCAACAAAGGAGTGTAAGCCCCCAAGAAAGACATGTGCTATTTAAAATTTTAGCCTGGAAGTCAGGGACAAGTGGGGGGGGGGGGGGGTGTCCAGAGTCAGTGGGGGCTTAAGTAAACAAACAAAATTTGTATTTACAAGGATGCAGATTAAAACCCCAGATGAGGCAATTTCTTCAATAAAAATACATGATTGAATATGATACTATTAAAAAAAAAACACATGGCGAAAGCACAGCGTTGTCAACAGAGCATGGCATAATGGCAGACACCTAAAGAAATGAGTAGTAACTGTGGTCCACATTTTACCATTGCTGTGCTCATAGAAACATTGTCCCATATCAGAAATACCACAGCACCATAAAGCAAACGGTGCTTTGCCTGCCCAGGACAGAAACACTGCTCTTTTTTCTTCTAGTGTGGAACAACTGAACATCAAGTATTTCGCACTGTCAAAGCCAACGCTGGTCTGACCTCCATCGCTGCTGTCATCAGGACCATTCCTCTTTCCTGTAGGTGTTGGAACAAGGCTGTGTGGCCCACGTCATCCAGCTTCACTCAGCTCCTCCAGAGCTGCCCAGTGCAGTCACGTCTGCTGAATATGATCAATTATCTAACTGCTCTGCAGTAAACACTAGGGAACCAATGAGAAGGTGCGCTGCACCAGCTGGGGAGGGGGCCAGTTAATCATGTTCATAAATTAAAGTAAAAGATACAGAATACTTCAAAAATTGTGCCAAAATATTCAACTTCTTGTGGTGGCGGAGGGGAAAAAAAACAAGGACAATTTGAGATAATTCAGAACAAGACTATTATAGCTCAATGGAGTTCTCCCCTGTACAAATCTCAGTCAGATAAAGATATTTTTTATGCTCACTAGCTCATTTTTTGACATGAGACAATGAAAAGCTTTGATGTTTAAGTGCAAATTGAAAACAGGTAAATAATTGAGACAGATCGACAAGTAGGCTAAATCATCATGGAAAGACAGGTCACAATTCAGTTTGTTAAATGGTATTCTTTAAGACTTTTGACCAAAGTCTTAGTCCAAACACAAGATGGGTTTTAATCCCTCATTTCAGTATGGTAAGAATCCAACTTTCTGAGGGCTTTTGCAGGCCCTGACAGTGTTGGTTCTCTGGACTGATAGAGGCCTCACAGTCATGTCTAGGCTTGAACAATCAAAAGGCAAATAAAGGGTATTTGTCAACATGTTTGGGTGACTCAGGTGAAATTCTGAAGTCTTTTCACAACTGTAGCACCCTGTTTAACGCTTGGGGAACAGGAAGGATGTTTGCAGTTAAATACAAGTGAGACATTAATGATGAAAACGAGAAACAGGATAATTAAAGCACGTGAAAGGACAGAGGCAACAGCGAGTGTCACTCATGTTTGTTAAGGACTTAAACCATTAGACTGTTTGCTTGAGAGCTCCCATTTGTAGGAGGGGTTCTACACACATCCTTTATGAAGTATCTTAGATGAGCAGCATACAGCTTTCCTGCAGTCTCATCTCACATGGAACTTTGAGTGAAAAAGCACCAGTGTCCATGTTCTTAATGAAAAACAGTTGCCTTTTATGCAGCCCAGAGCAGCAGTATAGAAATTGGACATCTAGAATATTCTCTTTTCATCATGCTACCAAAATATCTAATCCTTTATAAATGCAAGTTCTCTTGATTCTTTCAGTAAATTAAAGTTAACTCATAATCTGTAACATGCTTGCAGAACTTTAACCTCAGACAAATTGCCAAATATGGAAGTTATTTTTTTGAAAGTGTGTCCAATTTCCAAAGACTTCAAGTCTGTCTGGAGCACAAAATGTTATGCATTTCATATGGAATAATTTTGCTCTTTCTTTGTAATAACTGAAGGATTTATTAGGTAATTACACAACAATGAAACACAGAGAAAAAGATCAAAGGAAGTGTTTAGTTGATGACTTTCTAATTCTACCTATAGTGCTTTTGGCTGTTTTTTGGTACCAGCTCCCATCATCTGAAAAGTGAAGTATCAATTCTTAACAGTCCATCTATGGTTATAGTGAGAGAAATGTCACATCTCCTGCTTAGGCCTTCTGTCTCCTGCAACCAAATGCTACACCTACAAGATTCAAGATTAATCATTTTGTGTATGTAATGCAAAAATAGTCTTACTTGCATAATGCTGCAATACGCCCACAAATATATGGCAAATAATGCTTACAATATAACAACACTTATATTTAAAAAGTATAATACTGTAATAGACAGCAAATAATATGACATAATATCATTGATGGTGCTTACAGTGACCATTGTGTTATATATCTTTATGACCTTATACTACCATCATAATAGTTTAACAGGAGGCCCTGTGGTAAAATACATATAGACTAAAGGAACATGGCACAGAAGGATATGCAGTCCTACATGTGTCTCTCTGTGGCTCTCTGCTCCTCAGCAGACCTCAGTACACTTGAGAAAACCTGGTGTGGACCTGCTGTAATTTAAGAATTACAGATAATTGCTAATGGATCACTAGGGACCTTCTCATATGAACTAGTATTAGTGTCGGTTTCATCTCATGTTTGCAAGAGAGTTTTGGGAAAGAAGGGAGGAACAAATTCTACAAGGTTTCTATGCAAAGCACACCAAGGGAGTGGGGATCCAAGCAACAGACCTGTCACCAACACCTCTCACAGAGGCCTGAGCTGCAGTTTGAAAGGCATGGAGCACTGGAGTCTATCCACCTACTCCACAGAACCAACAGTTTCCCCCTCACCCTCTGTTCCCCCACCCCAGAGGAGCAGTGGATTCAGAAAGCAAATCTGAGGGACTCACCACACCAGCAGGCAGCTTAGGTATGCCTTTAGTGAGCCACCTCTAATCCAGGGCCACGCTAAAATTATCCCTCCCGTTGAGGGATAGCATTGCGGCAGGCTTATTCCTGCAACGCCACTCTCTTTGCTGCCAGACTGTCAAATTACACCTCGATGCCCCTGCTCCCCTTGTTCAGTGCTACAGAGCAATCTGCATAAAGTACAGCACCCTTCTCTTCCTATCAGTATTAACTAATGGTAACAGTCAATTTGTATTTAGTGCGTAATATTTTTTATTCATTAATTTATTTATTTGGATATATGTCAAATGCATGAAAGTGATTACTTAGTGTTGTCCCAAGAAGACAGCTTGTATGTTATAGTCACAAATATTTTCAGATATGTTGCTTTTAACAAAACACTGGCTTAATTCTCTATAGAAAACCTTCACGGTGAAAAGAGTTCTGGAACTTCTTATAGACAGAAATGTTTCCCAGTAGCAATCTTTGTTGAAGCACAATAGTAAAAATTTTGACCCCTGTAGAGTGGAGTATTTCAGATATGGGGTTATTTCCTCTCAGACCGCATTCCACAGCAAGCTTCCTCATTATAATATAATAGGCACCAGTTTGAATGAGCTTCTTCTAGCTTCCAGGTAAAAGGACAGCCTAAGTGCTCTCAAGTGCACACTGGGTCTGAAAGGTCACATGACTTAAAACGTGTATCAAGACACAAGGTAAAAGGTGAAACAGAAGAGGAACATACATAAAAAGAAATGTTTGAAGAAGCCTGCTACTCCACAATAGTTTTTGCTGAAGAGAAGAGAAAAAAATGTTATAAATTTGTAGATCTTCTCATGCTGAGAGATCTGGGGTTGTAGCAGGAGATCTGGAGCCTTTAGTAGGAGATCTAGGGCCTTTAGTAGGAAATCTAGGGCCTTAAAAAGAGATCTGTGGCCTTTAGTAGGAGATCTGGTGCTTTTAGTAGGAGATCTGGGGCCTAAAGTAGAGATCTGGGGCCTTTAGTAGGAGATCTGGGGCCTAAAGAGGAGATCTGGCACCTTTAGTTGGAGATCTGGGGCCTTTAGTAGGAGATCTGGGGCCTTTAATAGGACATCTGGGGCTTTTAACAGGAGATCTGGGGCCTAAACAGGAGATCTGGGGTCTAAGAAGGAGATCTGGGGCAGGCCCATCTGAACTAAGACAACTAATCAATGGGGTGGGAGAAGCAGAGACGCAGTGCTGTGGGGGTCCAGTCACCTTGCACTAGTGTGACAGAAGACAATTTCCAACCAGCACAAGGTGGAACGCAGTACCACAGAACATTCTGACAGACTAAACATGAATATGCCAATGATCAACACAGGAAACTCAGGCCATCTGTTTTCAGTAGACTAGGGTGCAAAGTCAGTTTTCTGACCATGTAGTCATTCTTAAAAATACAATGCATTTAGGTTAGTATTAATGAACTGTTGGTGTATAAACTACTGTAGAATCCGTGAGTTGACACTTCTGTTGAAAATGCCATAATATTTAATTCATTTATATCAGTGGTTGTTTTACTGGTGCGCATCACACTGAATATTTAATTCAAAGAGGGAAAAACAGGATCCCCTCTTGGAAATTTACTGAATAACTTTCAGGTTACAAGTAAATATCTGTGAAGGGTATGCTACCTGTTTCCCTCATAACATACCTTCCAGCTAGCACAAACAGCACACTTGGGAAATGCTAGATAATAATAAAGGGCTCTGAATATGAAATGTTGTGCTGTTTCACTTCCTCTCGCGTCCTGTGAGGAAAAGGGGGACTGGTCGATTGCACAACTGCTCGTAACCATTTTCGCCGCAGTTTCCGGTTCCGTTCATGTTCTCCTGGGCTGTTGTTTTTGTCACAGCAAACTCCCTGGGCCACACAAAATGTCAGGGCTCACAGACAGCAGCAGCCGGCATGTTTCCACATCTACACCATACTTGCTTTTATACTCTGCTCTTCCAGGATGTTGTACAAACTATCCCAATATGACGTCACAGAGAAGGTCAAAGGGAACAACCTTTCTCAAGCTACACCGACCACAAAAGGGACAAATACAGTGCAACAATACAGAGCATTCAGAACATTCAGCCAGTCCTGCTCCTGGAACCCCTGGGTGGGTGTGGCAGGGTCAAAGGTGAAAGTTAAGAGACTGTTCAAGTCGGTTTCATGTTGAGAGCAGAGGCTGGGTTGTTTGGAAGCTGGCTTCCCCTTCCACCTGATAAGGGTGCAGAGGGGAACCTCTTGCGGAAACACAAACATGGCTTATCTCAGCTACGCTGGTCGCAGGTCAATGGGTAACTTCCATCGGTAACCACGCCAGCCTTCTTCCAAACCGTCACACCTCCCTTTGTTCATGTTTTCTGCCCAAAAAGGTTTTTTTTTTCCTGTTTCTTATCTCAGAGGACATTTTGTTGCTTATTGGGTTTGTGGTACAATCAGCAAGCAGGGTTGCTTCACCTCTTAGAACAGGTACATTAAAATTAACCAGCTGGAAGAGTACAGACGTAAAAAAGGGTGTCCAGGTCCATTATTCCCTCGGATAAACATCCCCTGAATGCAGACAGACAGGTCATGTGAGGTAAAACAAAAAGCAGAGAAGCCAGCAACTGACACGCTCAGGTGTGGCTCATACGTGTGAGAGCCATGGCCCACCTTGTGGGTGTGCCTGCATTGTCCCCAACACATACCTGTGTACCTTCATGCTAGTAAGATTAGCAGCCAACATTCTCAAAATGTTATTTGCCTGTTTGTTTTTTGTGATGAAAATAACACTTGTACTTAATTAAATATTCTTTGTGTTTTTTTAATGAATGCCTTGTGAGATATAAACTTGAACTTAGATGTCAGTGACTCAATGGGAAGAAAGAGATGAGAACAGTGGGACATAATGTTCAGGAATGAGAGTGTGCACTGTGTCTCCCCTCCTGCACTTGTGTGTCCCCACACTCCTGTACACTGTACCTCTTCCGACTCCTGTGTCTGTACCTTCCCCCACTCCTGTGCACTGTGCCTCACCCCCAAGCCTGTGTACTGTGCCTCCTTCCACTCCTATGCACTGTGCCTCCTTCCACTCCTGTGCACTGTGCTGTTCCCCACTCCCGTGCCTGTGCCTCCCCCCCATTCCTGTGCACTGTGCTTATCCCCACTTGCCTCCCACCACTCATTGAGACAAATGCACACACAGGCAGACACACAATCTTGTCCTCTTAACCTGAGAAAGGTGTTGAATTAACTCTTGTCGGCAGACACTGTACTTTGGAACCAGATACCCAGTAGTGGACCAACATATTCAGGGTAAGGGCATGCACCGAGAAAACAAAGTGCAGAGAAGAGGCAGGGAGAGGATAGTTTGTCTACATAAACCCCCTGGAATCACTTCACAGTGTGAAATTATTTTACTGCAACCATTTGGACAAAACCTCTTGCATTCTGCTAGTCAGAAGATCAGAGTGAAGTTTTACCATTAATATAATTAAACAGTGCAGGGATAAACTTTTCAGAGAATATGAGGAACATTCATTTTGTGTAATAACCTTGCAACATTTTACTGTGTGAATATTTTTAATATACATCTAAAATGTATTTTCTCTGACATACAATTACTTGTTTTTAATTATTTGTTAGTTGTTTATAATAACAAAAACTCCTTGCCAGGTAGGTAAACTCGAGTCCTCACGGCTGTAATATATCCATGCCTAACTACCTTTCTTTGCTTTGACAAAGGGGGTCTGTTTGTTTGTGGCTTAACGCAAAGCTTAGGGAAAAAAAGGTGACCTTTGACTCATAAATCACTACTGAGGATACTCTACAACAGCTCAAATTAAGATAAAACACCTTAATTATCACCTAAACAGCTACTTGTCCCCTCTCTCCCCAGGCAATGTGTCACCCGCGGAGGAGGCCCAGGCAACCAGGGTGACAAGGTTTATTGCTCTGGTGACAGAGTGCATGGAATGCGTCACGCACACACACCCTCACACAAAATTACACATGTTGGTTTTTCTATCCCTGTGTGGACTTGCTATTGACTTTCACTTCAGTGTAATTAATGATTCCTAACAAAAGTTGAAAAACAGAACATTAAGAACAAACGAAACATTTTTCTAATGTCATTTTCTTTAAAAAGGCAAATGAAGCTTTAGATAAAGGAGTTTTTTTTTTTTTGAAGCCATACTTGTAAGAGCAATTTTAATTTTTCAAATGTACAATTTGTATTGCTTTGTCAAAATATATTTCTACATAAAGGAAATAAAAGAAAGAAACAAAAAATCCCTGAACAGACAAAAATGGCATAGGTCTCATAAGTGCACACACCTGTGAGTGAAGTGAATTCTTTTTAAACTGAGCTTCCTATTGAAGGAGCTAAAGTAGGAACAGGAGCTGTCAGTCAACAGGAGGTCACAAATCAGGGCCTGGCCCATTGCTCCACCCAACCCCACCTCCTTGTCCCCTTATTGTGCCAATTATCTTTACCCTAATGACAACTCAATGGCCCCCTTTAAAGAGCAGAGGGAAAAGGGCTAACTAGCCTGTTGAGCTATTGGCATCTTTTCATTGGCTCGCTCCCTCTCAATCTCAGTCCATTAAGCTTGCCACCCCACCCCAGCCCAGCCCAGCCCAGCCCCCCTCGGTCCTGCACAGCCCAAACCCGTTACTGAGGAGCACAGCGGTGCATAGTAGGGAAGTCAAAGCAGGGCCTACTTGTGCTGCCAGTGAAGGGGGACTAAAGTGGAGGGCTGGATTGGGAGGGGGCTGCAGAGCGAATGAGGTTTGTTGCCTTTTGTGTCAAACACTTGGCAGCAGGGGATGGGATGGGGGGGTAGTAGTTTTGGCATTCTAATGGCCTGAATGTCCTTCTTTTCATCCTTCTGGAGTTTTCTGCTTCTTTCTCTCTTAGGCGAGAGCTATTGATTTTTTATTAAGCCTGGGCTGCTATCTTGGCTCGCTTTATTTTTCTCTAATAATGTAAAGCAGCAGCAGCGTCAGGCACTGAGGGAGCTGTTATGTTGTGTTCATATGAGACAGAACAAAATACATCTCAGAGACATTCTCTAATGTCGTGTGCAGGGGGTGAGTGTTACTGAGAAACTTTTTTTTAAGAGGGAGTGGCAGGAGAAATAGAAAGAGAGAGAGAGAGAGAGAGAGAGAGAGAGAGAGAGAGAGCAAGCGAGGAAGAGAGAGAGCAAGAGTGAGATAGTGAGAGAGCAAGAAAAAGAAACAGAGAGAGCAAGAGAGAGTGTGTGTGAGAGTGTGTGACAGAGAGAGAGAGAGAGAGAGAGAGAGAGAGAGAGTGAGAGAGCAAAAAAGAGAAATACAGAGAGAGTGTGTGTGTGTGTGTGTGTATGTGTGTGTGTGTGTGTCTGTGTGTGAGAGAGAAAGAGAGAAAGCAAAACAGAAAGAGGAGGAATCTCAGAGTAGAATGAGACGTTGTGTTCTGACTTCAGCACCTGCACCAATGTCTCGGAGGCTGGTGTCTGCCTTGGGGGCTTTCACTTGAAGGAATAAACCCCCACACTTTTCCACTCACACTTGTGATTCCCACCCAGGGGGGAGTCAGTACTGTGAGAATGGGACCCCTCACCCCCTAGAGTCTAAAGAAACAGGGGAATGAAGGCATTTCCCTCACAAGACAAAAGGTGAGCCTGTGAACAAGGCAGCCTTGTGGTTCTGCCTGAGACACCTGCTCCCTGATGTGGGGGGTGGGAGGTCATCCCAAATACGACCACATCGGACACCCTCAACACTTTTACTAATGGACAAATCATAAAAGTGCCTCTTTTTCAAGTAATGATGCAACAGAATCCTTTGCCACCCAAATCATTAGTAGTTATGAAACATGTATAAGTAACACAGGTCTAACAACACTTCACAAACATATTATATTGAGTTTTTTCTTAGATACTTTGAATGTACTTGCATGATGTATCATTACATTTATTGCACTACACTAGCATGGCATTGACGTTATATCGGTTCTGTGATATTGGATAAGTACTTCTTAATGTGAAGCAACGTGGCACTTTAGACACCTGCAAGTGTGACTCCAGGGTCCAAAGCTGGCCCAGAAACAGCCCTTTGATTAATTGCTCACACACCATCCCATCATAAGCGCACATCCCACAGACTACGCTTCGCTGAGACACAGCGGCCTGTCCATTTGGCCATATTGTACTGGCCATCAAGGCCTATAAACAAATATGGCATTTCCATGCTAAACGCATTATTTGGCAAAACTTGTCAGCCCCTGTTTCTCCACTAAGCCTGTAAATGTCCTGTCACAGCAGTGACCTTTGACCTCAAAGCAGTGGCTGCTCCTATTGGGTCATTTTTAGCTACAAAATCTTGGACTTTGAGTGGTACTTCATTACACCAGCACAGTAGGGACATCCTTACATTAGTGGTGAGGGGAGGGGGTATAACAGACCTGGGAACTGGTACCTGGTGGCCTGAAACAGCACTAATTTAATCCGCCTACAACATGCTTATGGCATTATAAAACCCAAATGTCTTCTGCCCCAACTGTTCTCTACGAACCATTATTTTTATACCAAGACACATAAATTGATAGATATTGTTAATGCAATTCAGACTAAAAGCGTTGTTCAGACATATAAAAGTTGGACTTTGAACTTTGGTCATAACAGAGACATAACATAAATGACACAAGATGGCTTAAATTTTACCAAGGTCTGGAAATAGATAAATGCATTTTATATTTATGAATTAATTTGTGTTTTATGCTTTATTTATTTTACTCCTTTTTTATATTTTATTTTATATTTTTCCGTTGACTTTAAACTCACCAGAACTATGCAAGTTGCTGTATTATTCACAGTGGCAACAGTTAGCAAGTAATTTACCTGAAGATGTTTTCACTATTTGACTCAGCTCAGTTTTCACTTTAGCTTGTAGCGTGTAATAAAAGTGTGCAAGGAGCAAAATAATTCATCGGAAGACACGAGTTCTCTGCACAAAACCACTTTTCATTTCTGGAAGAACTAAATGTTCATTTCACCATTTGCAAATTTTTTTACAGTGAGATTTACTGATCTGCACATGGAACCCCTCTTATATGACTTCACTTAAAAAAATCTGGATTCTGGCATCCCATGGTCTGCCATACTGGGCAAAACTTCAAATGTCATGTAAATGGTAACAAATGGGCTGTACTGAGCCACTGATCCTAATGTACAGAACCGCGCCGTTGAGTTTTATGTGACTTTTACAAACGTGCTGGTGACTGTCCAGTACTGTATGACTTTAGCAATAGCAACAAGTTTCACGTTGTTCTGCCTCACATCTGTAAAGCACAGATAAAGGGCATGTTATTATTTATGCCAGGCAGTCAAACAGTACGTATGTGCGCATGTGCGTGTGCGCGTGTCTGTCTACAGAGCTCAAGAACTGAGCTCTCACCCCATCTGGGAACTAAAGTGACACCCTCCCTTTTGATTTGTGCCAATAAAAACCTTTAACGTTTTTTCACTTCAGTAAACCGTCTCCAAAAAAACCCTTCCCCTTCACAGAAAAGGCACAATGCTGATTAAACAATAGCGTACAGCACAAAGAGTACATTTACACAGTGAAGTTTTCTTGACAGCGAAAAAAAGAGAAACAGTCTGGAAGAATTCCAAACCTCACTGCAAACTTTAACCCGGGCTTCTCCCCCCCCTTCTTTGACAAGAAAATAAGATTCCAGTGTTGCGCCACGCTGAAGAACCGGGGGCCAAATGCAGTAAAGCCCAACATACCTAACCAGCACCTCTTAACATAGCGAGCCCAGACCTTTCACCTCACTAAAAGGAACAGTTTTATAGTAAGACCATGGAGGAGTGACACAGGGCACTTCTGTGGGGGGACGATGGCAGGGAGGGGCAGTGAGGGTAGCAGTGGCCTGGGGAGCTAGCTGATCCCTTTCAGGTCCTCATAGGGATTTTTACTGCCTGAGAAAAAGGCACAGACGGGCCACCTTCAGTCTGCAGCCACTAAGGACTTTATGCACAGGAGGAGAGGACTTAAATCAACACTGCAGTATTTTCTCAATGATCTGTATCTCCTCAAAACAAATTCAAGTTGTATTTATAGGAATGGGACAAGTGAAGCTAAGCTAGCACTGAAGTGAAAGGTATGAGGGATAGAGCTTCGGCTTCTCTCACTGCTCCCACAGATGCTGTTTATATTATTATTCTAGTGCTGAGATGCAGAGGACAGACATGGTTCCTAGCCAGAGTATAAATGTTCTTCTTAAATTGTCCTAAGGTTGTGTCAACATTAGCATGGTCAGGTCTGGATATGTGATACCATGAGATTGCTAGCCTGAAGTATGACAGGACGAGATCGCTCTGATTGTAATGCCACCAGCTCCCACACACACCACATGGCCAGTAGTAGTAAGGACATTTTTCTTTCACAAGATACTGATCACATAATGCACTATGGCACATCCCATATTTGGTGTCCCTGGTAACATTTTTGGCAAGATTTTGTTGTAGCATGTGCAGAATTGGTAGACTGAGGAAAAAAAAAAAAAAAAAAAAATATATA